>MCJB01023279.1:92257-139442 GCA_002018475.1 Nicotiana obtusifolia | reverse complement strand
CCCCCCCAACTAAGAAGTTTCCTTTGAGTACATGGGTCAAAAGGGAGTAAGGAAGCACTAGGACCACACTGGGTCAATGACGGATCCGCCACTTACCTAAGACTATCTCCTTTTTCTTTTAGAATTTTCTAGTACAGCTGAAGCTAACTTTTTGAATCCTTTACAGGTACCTCGGAATCAGATAGTTGATACTGAAAAACCTATACATAGCAAATTGTCTGCTCAATTAATCAGAGCACCCTATACAAATCGAATGTCGGCTTCACCAATTGAAGTCTTGTATATAGAAAACCCCCTGCTCAACTAATCAGACATCTTGTACAAAGCGGACCATCGGCTTCACCAATTGAAGTCTTGTATATAGCAAACTGTCAACTCAATCAATCGGAGCGCCCTGTACAAATCGAATATCGGCTTCGCCAACACGAGCCTTGTATATAGCAAACTGCAAACTTCACTAACAAAGTAATTCGAATCGCCGCTCTATCGCAACGGATGCTAGAATAGACAGTCACAAACCTCATCACCGACGTTCAACCAATCGATTGCCGCAACTTAGCTTCGCAGTCAAGAGTATCTCTTGGGCATGCTTTCTTTCTTTGCTATTACTTTGGATGTTTTGACGGTTTGCTCATGCGGCTTCAGGCATGATTATGGATTAGTCAATCACTCCCAAGAGGAGATTACTTTATATCTCAGTGCAAAGCTCTCCTAACAAGTAGAGACGCGCTCTACAAATCAAGCTCTCCCGACAAGCAGAGACATTCCTTGGTGCAAAGCTCTCGCAACAAGCGGAGACGCACTTTACCAATCAAGCTCTCCAACAAGCAGAGACAATTTTCAAATGCTCCGACAGCTGTGGAATGGTACACAGGTAGGCCAACAAATCGAGTCAAGATTAAGTAACCCATCATCCCGATCCCAAATAACGGCTCGCCGGCAGCCAGACATCATCATTCATGTATCATTACATTGCATCTTAATATATTCTGCATTGTAATATATTGTATGCGTGTATTTCTCTATTTTGAAGGAACAAACACCAAAGCGTGGAACTTTTCTTAGCAGTAGAAACTACAATGCTATGGGGACATCCAACCCATTAGCGGGCCTAAGATCCAAGCACAATACGATCAGCGAAACACAAAAAATTTTGAATCATTCAAATCAGGCTGCAAAATTAAAGCTACCATAAGTGACCAATCTTCCGTCCCACCGTATCGTCACAACACGATACTGGAGCAATTCCTGCGAGTGTGGCTTCCCAGAGTTTCTACTCCAGAACTACATGAGGATTGATCCTCGTTAAGACTGAGGTATGTAAGCAATTCAAAGCTAGATTTCGATCCCAATATTCCCAAATCTCTCTAGATTCTTCCTTAACTCAATGCTGCAAATCACAATCCCCATTTCCTGCAATACTTGCCTAAAAGTCAGGACAAAATTGACTTTGGTTCAATTTCTTTGCCTGAAACTCTTTCATCATCTCCGGTCAAAGAGGAGCAGTTGTTGACGGCTAATTTTGGCCCTCCCCTTTTAAATTAATTAATTTATACTTAATAATTTACAATAAATATTTTTAAAGTGTTTTCTTGTAATAAAAACCTAATCTTGCAAATTAATTTAAGTGATAGTTTTGAAATTAATCGCGTAGTCTTAACATTATGTAATATAAATATATTTATTATTTTTAAGATTATTAGAATAATTTTATATATATATTAATTAGGTTCTATAAATAATTTAATAAATCACACTTAATTAGATTATTATGTGAAATTCGAAATTAGTGCTACAATTTAGGAAGACAACGTATTTTTATAGCTAATTAATTAAAATAACTAATAGTATATATAATAATTATAATTTTTACCACATTTATTGAAAACTATTAAGTTTATCTAAATTAAATTCAAATGGGGTTAAAATACCAAAAGGCCACAATTGCATTTTTCGAATCAAAGGTAAAATTACCATTTTTTAAATTATTCTTAGCCCAATTGACAAGCCCAGTCCGAAAATACACCCAACCCAAACACCCATCTCTTCCCACCATGGCAATCCAAGTCACTCTATTTGTACCAATAAACATTTGCGATGTCACCCATCTCCCACCCTCACTTAAGAAACATAAATGATCTGAGTCATTGATCCAAACCATTGACGGCCCACGATTATTCCCATTTTCTCTTTTAACTTTGACCCATTACCAGATATTATCTCCACCATTGGATCACATAAATTCAACGGCTCCCCTATTTTTCCAAATTAATTTCTTTAAACCCATAAAGCCTCGATTTATCAGGGTCGCTGATCAAATGATCAAACGGCCTATATTCCACCTTATAAACATAACCCTAGAGACCAACCCCCAATTACCCAAACCCTAAATCATTTCGTCTATGACCTCGCCGCCTCTCTTTCCCATTCCCCTCTCTTTTCTCTCAACCTCACAAACCAAATCAATTACCAAACCTTGCACAAATTCATGTAAGGTCACGAGTTCATCAGAGATTCATCTCCTTTGCCTTCTGAATCCGCGAACCCTATCGGTTTCTTCCCCATTTCATCATACAGATTCAAATTCCTAAAAACCCGAAACCCTGGCTTAAACATATAACTTCAACCATTCAAGTCCTCTTAAACTCCGTCAAATGCATGCATGCATGCACAGAGCTTTCTTCAGAGATTCATCATGAAATTCAATACCCAGAGGTCAAACGCAGTGACCTCATTCAACACTGAATTCCCCTATTCCGGAGTTGTCTACACAAAAGTCAAACTACGGTCAACTTCTTCAACCTAAGCCTCCGACTTATGGACTATGTGTCCCATTTCACTCTGAAACTCACCCGAACCAAAACCAAATACCCCCGGCAAGTTACATAACCATAATACAACATAGAGGAGGCAATAAATAGGAGATCGGGGCTAAAATACTCAAAACTACCAACTCGTTACATCCTCCCCTCTTAAAATAAAAGTTCGTCCTCGAACGAGTATAGAGACATACCTAAAGTGGTGAAAAGATAAAAATAACGGCTACGCATATCATTCTCGATCTCCCAAGTCGCCTCCTCGACTAGTTGACCCCTCCACTGAACCTTCACTAAAGAAATGCTCTTCAACCTCAATTTTCGAACTTGCCTGTCCAAAATGGCCATCGGCTGCTCAACATAAGATAAATCCTTATCTAACTGGACTGAGCTGAAATCCAACACATGAGAAGGATCACCGTGGCACTTTCGAAGCATAGAAATATGGAATACTGGATGAACTGCTGTTGATACCTAATTTTGTCCTAGTTTTGTTGTGATTAATTTCTAGTGCTCCCTAATCATTAATAATTCTAAAGCTTTATTTTTATTATTTATTACTAGTATTATTGTAATAACAATTAGTGGAGTGATTAATATTATTATTATTATTATTATTATTATTATTATTATTATTATTATTATTATTGTTATTATTAGTATTATTATTACTATTATTATTATCATTATTAGTAGTATTAGCATGATTATTAATATTACCTTTAATATGACAATTATTGAGTTAATCAATTAAATTAATATGTAATGCTCAAAGTATCCTTTTAGTGAGTCCAAATTATTAACATATGGGAGCCTAATTAAATAAATTTTAAGGAGACAACGAAAATCCAGCCCAGAAGTCACTCTAACCGGTACACTAATGACCCATCAGATCTCCTCCATATGCTTTAGGCCAATAGGATTATTCAAAGCTCACTCCTCAATAGGCCAATAACAAATCCAACAATCCAACTTTTTCATAATCTAAATCTCCTAAACTCTCTCGGTTTCTCTCAAAACTATAGGTTCTAATCGGACGGGCTGATCCGGGCTAGACACGAAAGAAAACAACCCATCCAGTTATTGTTCAGGGCTGGTAGTGGGCTGGATAAACGGACTGCCCAATGAATGACGAGTATCTCTTAGTTGCTGCCTTACTTGGCTAAATGCACTCTCTGATGCGACTGTTGAAATCGGCACATTTAGCACATCTCGAGCCATGGCCGAAAGAACAGAAAATTGATTTGAGTCGCTCCTCCACCAACCCAGCGGTAGAAATTCCTTTGTGCAGGGCTCTGGTGACTTTTGCAAGTAGAATTGGAGTTCATCAATGTTCTTGCTACTGGTTTGTTAATGCTCTCCTAGTGTAGACCAAATCAAATAATCTTCAACACCATCATTATCCTCCAAACCACCGGATGCAGATGTTGAAACGGAACTTGAAGGAATATTTGCATCTACAGTAGCAGAAGCATCAAAATGTTAGTATAATAATTATATAAAGTTTTTAAATTTTTGTGTATCGAAAATACAAGGTTCAGCATCAGGGGTTTCAATTAGTCCAATAACCATATAAATATATAAAGCAGTGATTAATTGGCGACAAGTGGCCATTTTGATAGAAGGGTTTAAAATAGCACTAATTAGGTAAATAGGGGGAATTGAGTAGAAATATTTCTTAAATTTATCTAGCATAGATTCAACAACAGAAGGATATACTTCTTTCTTCTTCAAATTATGGAGTAAAAGAGAGATTTCAGCAATATGAACTAAACCATTTGCAATAGTAGGATAATAAGCTCCAGAAAACTGAAGTGTAGCCACATAAAATTTTTGTAAATTTTTTACAACATCTTCAATGACATCCCAAGTTCTAGACGTTAACAAACGGTTAGGATCGGTACAATGAGAATTAGCAACTTCACTTATAGGAATTTTATATTTATGACAACATCTTAAGAATAAATAAGTATATTCCACCTAGTAACTATTTCTTCAAGCATGAGTCTTGGTTTTAGTCCATACTGTACATATTTTTCCTTAAATGCATTTAATCTTGCACTTCTATTATTTCCTTGAATTATACCAGCAGCTCTTCTAACTAAAGTGATTTCTTCTCTAAATAATTCAAGGCCACTCTTCACAATTAAATTATAAATATGACATTCACACCTAACATGAAATATTTCAGAAATTGGTGGGTGTATATGCAATTTTAATATTGTAATAGCAAAATTGTTATTAGAAGCATTATCAAATGACATACACAAAAAATTTTCTGAGAACTTGTAAAATATAGCAACTTCATGAATAATATTTACTTATAAATGCACCGGTATGACTTTGATCATCATCATATTTAAAAGCAATAATACGTTTTTGCATTAAAAAAATTATCATCTATCTAATGGCATGTAATAGTCAAATAATTATTTCCATTAACAGCACGACCATATAAAAAGTAGAGAAACTCTACTAGAAAAACTGGCGAACAAGTAACGGATATATGTCTGATATTGTCCAAAAAGCCGAAAGATATCAGCTCTACAAGTACTTCTAGGAATACCTTTAAAAAAGGGGTTATAAATTCTTTGAATAAAGTAACAAGATATGGTGAAGCAGCAAAACTAAAATGTAAACAACCTAAAGCAATCATTTTAGCTAATTCTTTCCGATCTCTCGCTATATCGTATTTACTATTTAAACCGCCAGTACCCGGGTTAAGTTTTTGCTTCCCACCTTCATCATCAGCACCACATGCAATAGGGTGGTTATCTACCATGTGCCTACGAAGTTGACCGGTTCCCACTGCCTTACCTCCGGTATCATGTTTATAAACTTCCTTACAAATTTGACATCTTACAAAATTCTATCTTCTTCTAGTCTTTCAAAAAAATTCCAACACTTAGTTCTTAATTTTCGATTCCTCTTAATAAGGAGGGGAGGCCTACCTGTATTACCACGACCTCCACCCCTAATATTTTGAGTTTGACTAGCATTACCAGGTGTAGCTGGTGGTATTTCAAGATTATCAGGTGATTGAATATCATCTAAATTATCATCTAAATTATTATCTATACCATAATTTTTTTGAAGTTTCTCATAATCCACATTTAAATTTTCAGGTGAACTTTCAGAAATATGTATAAAGCTACTAGAAGAACCAGCACCACCTCTTGATTTATTAGAAGTTTTACTCTTACTACTACCACCCCTACTAGTACACGCTTTTTTGGCTGCTCTAAATATATCCATTATGTATGTTAAATTAATAATTCTAAATAATAAAATAAAAATATACACCAAGAAGAGAAAGAGATGGAACAAATGTACCGAATTCCGGATGCCGCACTAAATTTGATATCAAATTTCAGTTCATAGACTGATACTTGATATTTGATGATATTGAGTATTGATACCACACTTCACTTGAATACCTGATATTTGATAATTATAATTTTGTAGTGACTAAAGTAAATATTTGATGAAACTTGAAATAATAAGTAATTGAGAATTTAAGAGCAATAAGCAATATTATCAAGAGAGAATTAAGAGAGAATTTGAGTAGTAAAAGAGCAAATTGTGAGGAAAAATGACGAAGAAGGGGAGTTATTTATAGTTTTTAAAAGATTAAAATTGTAAATTATCAATTATTAGCGGTGGAGGGGGCTATTATCTTAAGGGGTAGGCCGAAATGATCATTTTTGCAAAAAATGACCGTTGCCCAATGGTCATTTTTGAATTTGACTATTGGCAACGGTCAAAACATTAAAAAAAAATATTTGATAACGGAACCGGGCTGGACCGGACTGTAGCCCGGTAAAAACCCGATAAAGGGTAACCGGCTAACCGAGTTCCGGGGCACCGATTATCAAAAAATATTCGTTCAAGCTTGGCTCCCCCTAACCCTCACCCAACCCATCCCACCCCGGGCTGAACCGTGTCGAACCGGCCTGTTATTGGGCTGGCCCCGCCCGATTAACAGGTCAAAAACACCCCCATCCCATTTCTTTTCTTGGATAAAAGACATTCTTTCTCAACCTTTTTCTTTCTCCAGAAATTGCTACTCCATTTTTGTGTAAATGTCCGAATCATCTCTCTTTCTTCTTTGTTTTCCTTATCAAAAGTCAAATCAATCTTCACATGCTTAATATCCCCAAAATTTTCATTTAAATGAAAGTTCTTTCTTTTCTCTTTTCCATCTTCCTGTAATTGCTGAATTTTTGCTTCGTCAAAACCACAATTCTCCTCTCCTTTGCCATTGTGGTACGATTTTGACCTCTCTTCAAACGGCTCTCTTGAAATTTAAAGACCCGTGATTTCCTCTAAACCTTTTTTGAATTTCAAAACTGAAATCTCAACCCTAACTATTTTTACCTATAAATACTACCTCAATGCTCCAACCGCACCAAGTTGGAGAATCATACAAAAAATTCTATCTAACTTATTACACTCTTAACACTGTTGATTATTGTTCTTTTAATTTTTCATTTTGTTAAAACTGATTCTACTTTCGATCTTGTTCGCGGAGTAGATCTGAAAACTCAAAAGCTCCAGTTCACTGCCGGGGGAAGGTAAATCCAACCTCACTCTGTTTACTTTATGTTGTGAATCTTGTGCGTAGCACATCGTCTAAAATATGTATTAGAATGACTATAAAGTTGCCTGTTAGAAAACGTACTTTAAGGTTTAATTATATTGGTTTCTGAAGTTTCATAACGGATAGTTGTGCTAGAAACCATGTGGTAGAATTTTCTTAAAGTGCTGAAATAGTATGTGAAGAAATTGCTCATTGTTTTATCTTTTCCAATATTATACATATTCTATATTACAAGCATGGCCATCTCTAGATGTGTTAATGATACGCTTAAGGACTTTCTGTCACTTCGCACAAAATCTTAGTACGACAGTGGACACATTTGTCGTTGTGTTTTCTTTGAGTTGATTTGGAATGAGGACATGTTAGTGGTTCAAAGATCATGTTGTAAATGTTTTAGTGTTTTAAGGTTCTTGCATAAAGGAAAAATATATTGGTTGTCCCTCTTTTTTGTGTCCAGCTAACTGATGCCTCTCAAATCTTCAAAGATCATCTAGTCTAGCATGAATAATGAGTTAGCTAAGACTGTAGGTTAAGATAAAACTGTCCATCGGCATAATAAAATTGTAGGGCATCCTTTCTGTTCAACCATTGAATCTTTGCGTGACTTTATTAACCTCCCATTAATGAGTATTGTTAGTCGTAGGATTATCATCTAGTAAAATTCTATGTCTATTTATATGTACACATGGGATAATTTGGTGTTAGAACTCATGCCTTAAGTTTTCCGTCCGTTCTTATCAAAAATTTGTTTGTCCAATGGAGTGACAGAATGCTATTCTTTGTTCTTTTGGGTGTATTTTACTAACTTAGACATCATGTCTTTAGGACTTACACTGTCAATATGAAGATTCTTGAGTTTTCCTATTTTATCTTTTATATAAAAAGTGTACACATGTTAGAGCCATTTAAAACTTTAGCATGTATTCTGACATATGGTGAAACAATTTAGTTGTGTTCTTCAAGTAGTCTTGTCATCAGTTTCAGAAGTTGAATTCGTGTGGCGGTGTATAACGTGAACGGCCATGGATTTTTATAAGTTTAAGCTCATTTCTTGACAATAAGCTTTAAATGCTTCTTTAAGAATATTACTTATGTCCATTATTAGCTGTGTTCAGATGGTTCTTAAGCTAATGCGTATTTTTTTTATCTTTTGCTTGTCTTTGCATGTACACTTCCGGAGCGACACGGAGTCTTAATGCAAGACTCTTCCTACCCGCATAGAGTTATCACGTCCTATCTTCTTTAATCGCATTGGACAACAAGAAAACAAGTGGAAATTGCTTGGGATGCCTTTGGCGTCTTTACTCTATTTTCTTTTATTACTTGTTCTATTTAACTCTTTTATGATTGCTGATTTGTGTGTTTGTGGTTATCTCACGCTTTTTGGATAGTTATTGAAATTTACTTTTGATTAACAATGAAGTTTTGTTTTTCCACTTGGGATCTTTCTCTTTTCAACAACAAAAGTACCTTGTTTTTATCGCATAAAAAAGGACGTCTTTATTAAGAACTTTGAATCAGTTTCAAATCAAATTTTGATTTAATATAGAAAATAGGTCTAATGTCTTATCTTTTAAAGAATATATTCATTTTCTTACCCAAGATTAGTCAGCGTGTTGCTGCCTTAAAATTTGAACTTTCAAAACTTATCAAGTCTTGAAATGATTTTATACAGTAATGAGTCTTTTTCTTAACTAAGAATCAATTATCACCTTTTTTATGCTTTACTTGAATATTTTGAAGCCTTAATTAATAACCTTAAGTCCGGAAGGGAACTGCGTTTCATGCGGATTTTGAGTGGTGCCTCACACCTTCATCTTAATTTATTAGAACCACTTACCGTAGAATCTCTAAAGTTTAGTAGACCATATACAGAGTTATTATTGTAAAAAGAGGTGTCCTAATTCACTTTTAAAATAATTAGGTGACGATTCTCCTAGTTTAATAAAATATAGGAATCTCCAATATGTTGTACACCAATTTGACCCGGTTAAAAGAGGTATAACAACTGCTGCTAGACTAGGTGGCAGTGCAAGCCTTTAGGCCACTTCACCAATCCTCTCAAGAATCTCAAAAGGTCTGATATACCTAGAGCTCAACTTGCCCTTCTCCCATAACCTCATAACACCCTTCATGGGCGAAACCCAGAACAAGACCCATTCTCCAACCATAAATACAACATCATGAACCTTCCGATCCGCATAACTCTTCTATCCAGATTGAGCTGTACAAGCCGATCTTGAATCAATTTAACCTTTTCCAAAGTATCCGGAACCAAGTCAGTACCCAATAGCCTAGCCTCACCCGGCTCAAGCCAACCCACTGGAGAACGACACTGCCTCCCATACAAGGCCTCATACGGAGCCATTTGAATGCCCGATTGGTAGCTGTTGTTATAGGCAAACTCCACAAACGGCAAGAACCGATCCCAAGAACCCCCGAACTCCATCACACTGGCATGAAGCATATCCTCCAATATCTGAATAGTGCGCTCGGATATCCGTCCGTCCGTCTGAGGTTGGAATGTTGTACTCAACTCAACCCGTGTGCCTAACTCATGTTGTACGGCCCTCCAGAATCACGATCTAAACTGCGTACACTGGTCAGAGATGATAGATACCGGCACGCCATGAAGTCTGACAATCTCGCGAATATAGTCCTGAGCCAACTGCTCTGAAGAATAAGTAGTCATCACTGGAATGAAATGAGCCGACTTGGTCAACCTATCCATAATCACCCATACTGCATCAAACTTCCTCTGAGTCAATGGGAGCCCAACCACAAAATATATGGTAACTCGCTCCCATTTCCACTTGGGAATCTCAAGCCTCTAAAGCAACCCACCTGGCCGCTGATGCTCATACTTCACGTGCTGACAATTTAGGCACCGAGCTACATACTCTACTATGTCTTTCTTCACCCTCCTCCACCGATAGTGCTGCCTCAAGTCCTAATACATCTTAGCGGTACCCGGATGAATGGAGTACCACGAACTGTGGGTCTCCTGAAGAATCAACTCATGCAAACCATCTACATTAGGCACACATAGTTGGCCCTGCATCCACAACACATTGTCATCCCTAATAGTAACCTTCTTGGTATCGTCATGCTGAACCGTATCCTTGAGGACAAGCAAATGGGGGCCGTCATACTGACGCTCTCCGATACGATCATAAAGAGAAGACCGAGAAACCATACAAGCCAAAACTTGACTCAGCTCTGAAACATCCAATCTAACAAACTAGTTGGCTAAGGCCTTAACATCCAATGTTAATGGCCTCTCCATTGCCGGTAAATATGCTAAACTGTCCAAGCTTTCCCCATTTCGACTCAAGGCATCGGCCACCACATTGGCCTTCCCGGGATGATATAGAATGGTGATATCATAGTCCTAAGCAACTCTAACCATCTCCGCTACCACAAGTAATGATCCTTCTATTTGAACAGATGTTGTAGACAAGGGACACCGTACAAATAGTGCCGCCAAATCTTCAAGGCATGAACAATAGCTGCTAACTCCAGGTCGTGGACAGGATAGTTCTTCTCATGTACCTTCAGCTGTCTAGACACGTAGGCAATCACCCTACCATCTTGCATCAACATTGTGTCGAGGCCAACACATGACGCATCACAGTACACAGTGTAAGACCCTAAACCCGTAAGCAGCACCAATACTAGGCTGTAGTCAAAGCATTCTTGAGCTTTTGAAAGCTCTCTCACACTCCTCGGTCCACCTAAACGGAGCACCTTTCTGGGTCAATCTAGTCATAGGTGCAGCAATAGATGAGAAATCCTCTACAAAATGATAGTAATACCCTGCCAAACCCAGAAAACTCTGAATCTCAGTAGCTGAAGATGATTTGGGCCAACTCTGCACTGCTTCAATCTCCTTCGAATCTGCCTTGATCCCCTCACTCAACACCACATTACCCAAAAATGCCACCGAATCAAGCCAAAATTCACACTTTAAAAATTTCTCTCAAGGTCTAAAGCACAGTCCTCAGGTGCTACTCATGATCCTCCCCGACTCCGAGAATACACCAAGATGTCGTCAATAAATACAATGACGAATGAGTCAAGATACGGCTGGAATACACTGTTCATCAAGTGCATGAATGTTGTTGGGGCATTGGTTATCCCAAATGACATCACAAGGAACTCGTAATGACCATACCGAGTCCTAAAGGCAGTCTTCAGAATATCCAGATCCCGAATCTTCAGCTGATAATAGCCTGACCGCAAATCAATCTTTGAGAATACTCTAGCACCCTGTAGCTGATCAAATAGGCCATCAATGCATGGTAATGGATACTTGTTCTTCACTGTAACCTTGTTCAACTGCCAATAATCAATACGCATACGCATGGAACCAACCTTCTTCTTTACCAATAAGACAGGAACACCCCAAGATGACACACTAGGCCGAATGAAGCCTTTATCAAGCAACTCTTGCAACTGCTCCTTCAACTCCGCTGGGGCTATACGATATGGTGGAATAGAAATGGGCTGAGTGCCCGGCAACAAGTCAATACCAAAATTGATATCCCTATCGGGCAGCATGCCGGGAGGATCCGCCAAAAAAATATATGGATAGTCCTTCACTACCGGAACTTACTCCATGGTAGGAGTGTCAACACCGACATCCCTCATAAATCTAGATATGCATCACATCCCTTCCCAACCATCCGTTGTGCCTTAAGGAAAGACACCACCTTGCTAGGAAAATAATCCTAAGTACCCCTCCACTCCAACCGCGGCAAACCTGGCATAGCCAATGTCACTATCTTGGCATGACAATCGAGAATCGCATGATAGGGTGACAACCAGTCCATGCCCAAAATAACATTGAAATCTACCACATTGAGCAACAATAGATCATCTTTGGTCTCAAAACCACCAAGAACAACTGAACACTACCGATACACACGGTCAACAACAATAGAATCTCCCACAGGCATGGACACATAAATAAGAGAACTCAAAGAATCACGGGATATGCCCAAATACGGAGCAAAGTAAGATGATATATATGAATAAGTGAGCCTGGATCAAATAAGACTGATGCATCTCTATGATAAACCGGAACAATACCGGTGATAACTAAGTCTGATGCTACCGCCTCTATCCTAGTCGGCAGAGCGTAACATATGGCCCGGCCTCGCCCTCTAGGGCGACCCCTACCCGTCCAACCTCCGCCTCTAGCTGACTGTGCTGGCGAAGTGGCAACTGGTGCGGTAACCACAGCCTAAGAAGTCTGGGGACCCTATGGAATACGAAGAACCCGAGTAGTCTATGGAGGTGCACCCCTCTTGAGTCTGAGGCAGTCCCTCACCATATGATGAGTATCATCACACTCGAAAAAAGCTCTTGGAGGATGTAACTGTTGAAACTAGCTCGAGCCTGGTCGCTTAGACTGACCGCTGAAACTACTTCGTGCAGGAGGTGCACTAGACAGTGGCGGTGCATAATGAGCAACCCGAGACCTGGGAGTAGCCAGAATATTGCTAGAAGCTGGGAGTGCTGAATGAACAAGACGGCTCACATAGCCTCTACCATGACGGGTTTCAACTGAGGCACAGGCACCACTATATATGCCAGAATCTCGAGGCCTCTTGGCCTCCCTCTCATCTCTCTCCCGACCACATATACCCTCCAATATCCGAGCGATCTCCACCACATGCTGGTATGGGGTATCAGTCTCTAACTCTCGAGCCATGCTGAATCTAATACCATGGTTGAGCACCTCGATAAATCAACGGACTCGCTCTCTGACTGTGGAGACTAAGGCTGGTGCATGTCGGGACAACTTGTTGAACCTGACAGCATACTCCGACACGGTCATAGTACCCTGGCGCAGCTTCTCAAACTTTGTGTGTTATACATCCCAAAGGCTCTAGGGAACAAACTCTTTCATGAACATCTCTGAAAATCGAGCCCATGTGAGTGAAGCTGCCTCGGCCGGGCTACCCAAATCGTACGCTCGCCACTGCTGATAACCCGCTCGCTTAAGCTGGAACATTGTGAAAGAAACCCCACTCGTCTCCACAATACCCATGGTACGGAGGATACAGTGGCACTCCTCAATAAAACCATGTGCATCCTCTAAAGCTAAGCCGCTGAAAGTAAGGGGTGGTACTTGTGGTACCTTTCGAGCCTGAGCTGGCCCCCCTCAGATGATACTACCCAAACCTCGGGCTGAACTGGGACAACCGACTACACTGGTATGACCTCTGGGACCTGGTCAACCTGGACCCGCTGCTTTGGGGTAGGGCGACAGGAGTCTGTGCTCCTCCCCCGGCCTGAGATGTGGTAGGAGCAAGTGGAATCAACCCCGCCTGAGCTAGAGTGCCAAACATGCTCAAAAACTGGGTGAGGATCTCCTGAAGTGCAGGGGCTGTCACACCTCCTTTTTCCCGAGGGGATATGAGAGTTTTTCCAATTAAAGTGACATTATTTGAAATGAGATTATTTATTTATTTTAGAGTCGCCACTTGGGAATAATTATTATGGTGTCCCAAGTCACCGGTTTATTTTAAAATCCCAAATCGAGGAAAGTTGACTCTATTTATGGTCTACGAACATAGAAAACCGTGTAAGGAATTCTGTTAACCCGGGAGAAGGTGTTAGGAATTCCCGAATTCTGCAGTTTTAGCACAGTCGCTTAACAATTAATACTTGGCCTAATTATCTGATTTATTCCCTATTTTAAACCTATTGTGCATTTTACTTTCTAACCGCTTTTAATAGAGTTCTAGTCGCTTTTAGGATTTATGGATTTTATTTGAATAAGTCGCGATGTCACACACTTATCATTTTTTTACATATTGCAAATTACATCACGTGAGATACACCCGCAATTTACAACATGTTTAATATTATTATCATTCGAAGTTGTGATTAAGTCACGCGAAACGCACACTTGAATTGGGATTTACGTATCATTGACTATGCCATGGGAATCGTACCCATAGTCATGATGATTTACTTAAACGCGCCTAAAGAAAACTATGATATTTGATAACAATATTTTCTAAGCACTCGGTAATTCGCTGTAAGGCTACAATTTATGGAAGTTCTTTGTAGGATCAATTTTGAGATTTCTTGGCAAATTCATTTGCTAATTAAACTAGGAAGATTATAATTCTAACACTTAGATTGCTTCTTTGGTTATGCTAGGCCAGACTATGTATAAGCACGCTTGGGCTGATCGCGAAGCCCTTAGTGCATGGGCCAACCCAATTCGCGAAGCGAACTGGGTATGAACTTGCCTGGGCTAAATATGAAACCCACAGTGTTTTTCCAGCCCATTTCGTGAAACAGACTGGGTGTGAACTAGCTTGGGCTAAATGTGAAGCCCTTAGTGTCTTGCTGGCCCATTTTGACCAATTGAAATCGACAGCCCACGTTAAATCTCTTTTTGGGCCATCTAAAGTTCTATTGGGCTCTGGATTGAAGCCCAAATCGGGTACACTTCTGCATACCACATTTGTGGTAAACCAACTTGGGCCAGTTTACTGTTTAGGCCCAATTCAACTCAACATCAGTCCAATACATGTAAATATGGCAAATTCCAGCAAAACCTATGACATTCATGATACTACATGCTTAAACACAATAATAGGCAAAGAATTCAAAAGTGCTGGAATAAAATTTAGTACATTATAGTGATTATTCCTATCAAATACAGCTTCCGGAATATACAATGTTCATAATACTGTGCATTTAACTACAATAATTGCTAAAGAGTTCAAATCTGCGGGAATTTAGACTTAATACATTTCAGTAGCTATTCATATTGAATACAACATCAAAACCAAGAAAACAACTATATGAATACATCTATATCCACATTCCAGATTTCTTTTCACTGCTTGTGGAAGAATGAAGTCATCAGCCACATACTACAGCAATGAGTGAATGCAGAAATCAACCTCCAAACTAAGACCAGATGATAACCAAACTACGAGAAAACCTTTTGATATATTTTAAAGCTCTGAACACAATCTTTCTGAAGTATTCTTTACTGAGAAAAGATGAATGAGAAGATTTTCGGATTTTAGAGAATTCTCTCATCTTTTTCTACCTAGGTCTATCAATTTTTAGGTAGTTTCTTTTTGAGGGATCAGTGTATGTATATGTGTGCGCACTATCAGCATACCTATATATTGAAGGCTGGATTTGAGAGAGTTCAATGGGAAAAGGGGAATATTTTCAGCGCAAAATCCGGGTCTGACATAAGAGAAGGAATATATTCATAACAAACACTGCCAATTGCCCTTTTGGCAGTTACACCTTTTCTTTTCGAACCCTCTTCTTTTATTTTTACTCCTAAGGCCCCCTAAAGTTTAATTATCTTTCGAATACAACCCTCGACCCACCGAAGTGTTCACTTACGACCTCGAGACTAACGAGCCCGCCTATCATCCGAGGCAGGTCTCATTTGACCCCGAGCAAAACAAAACAGAAAATGCAGAGCAATTTTGAACATGAGAACAATGATTTTTAATACTAAAAATGCAAATACCTAAGTAATCCTAACATGCAAACAAAAAATTGGTTATTTATTAAAACCTATTATGGTAAAAAAAAAAAACAGAAACAGAACAAGAGAAGAAAGAGAAGAAGAAAGAAAGAAAAGAAGATGGATGAACCTTACCACAGGCTTTTCGGGTACATTCTTTAACCAGCGGGTATGAACTCTCCCTCGAAACGAGCCAAAAGTAACATCAATCGATTGTTCTCGTTGAGAACAACCGATTAATATGAGTTTCAAGTTGAATTGCTTATGAAAACTCGAGAACCAACAATGGCAGATTTTGGAGTTTTTAACTTCTTAGATTTAAAATCTGTGAAAGTTGTAATAGTTTTTGGAGAGAATGGTTTAGGGATTAGGAATAAGGAGACGAAGGAGGCCATAGGATAGTGTTTTTGGGTGGTTTGAAGGTGGACCGCCGCCACGAGGCGATTCTCGGCAGTGGCTTGTGAGATCGAGGGGGAGAGAGAGATGAAGGGCGTCTCTAGGGTTTGATCAAGGGGGCGAGACCGGGTTTAGGACAGTTTCATAGGGGAGTGAAAGACGAGTTCCAAGCCATTGGATCAAGGGGTGATCAATGGCTAAGATCGAGCGTGACCAAAACGGTGTCGTTTTGGTCACTGATAGACGAACCTAGTATAGGGAATAGGTTGGACGGGTCGCGACCAGAGTTTGGGCCTTAAATTATTTCGGCGACTTGGGCTCTTAAATGAATTAGCTCTTAGCCCAGTTTGCAAAACCAGCCTCTTCATTTCCCTTTCTTAGTTTTGCAGAAATGGCCACTTCGCTTTTAATTGCATTTATTTTGAAATAAAGACCTAATTAGCACTTAAACTAATTGATTAAAGCTAATGTATATTTTTTGTGATTTTTATTTATCAATTAAGCCATTTGTATGTGATTAAATCCTAAAAATACAAGTAAAATTGAAAGTGCTATGCAATGAAGAGTTTGACATTTTTTGTGGTATTTTTCATGATTTTGAAATACTAAATATGCACAAAAATGCAACTAAATGCAGACGATGAAATTTTTAAAATTATACAAAAATCAAAATCAATAAGAAAAGTTATTTTTTGTAGATTTTGTAAGAATATTTTCGTAGGGCAAAAATTACGTGCTCACAGCTGCTCCTCTTTGCTCGAGAACATGAAGAGTTTTTGGACAAAGATAAAGTGAGAAATTACGAGTAATTTTTGCCCGTTTGACACTTCGGGGGAAGCATTTGGAAAAGTTTGACCAAACCTTGCTTCAGAGGTTGCCTACATATCCTTGGCTATAAAGGAATCAGGTCAGTGTAGTTTTGGAAGTTTTGGTAGCTAGGACTATCGGAGAAGCTTGTGATTTCACTGTTGTTGCTACTATTGCTGTTGTTGTCACTTGCTGAACTCCTTATTACACCAAAGTCAAAAATTAAAATGAAGCTAAACAAGCCTGTCAGCTATGAGTTACAATATTCCTACCTATACGTCTTCGAAACTTGATCTTGGGTCTTGATTGATCCTTCATGTAGACTCTGATCTGAACCTTGATGCTCGCTAGCTGCAGGTACTGCTTCATTCTTCTATAGCTTCTTGTGATCAAAACAAGAATTGCAATACTCGTGACTTTAGTCATGTCTTTGAACAGTCCGAATCTTTTATCTGCTTCTACATTTTGGATTCACCTCTTTTCTTTTTGTTTTCTTATTCTGGACTGAGACTTCTTCTTCTAGTCATCTTGAAACCTGTGCCTCGAGGTAAAACTTTCTTAGACACCAAAATAAATAAACGAACAAAAATTTCTGCCCCAATTTTCACTAGGAAAATTTCGTGAGTTACTTGTGACAAGCTCTATACTACTTCATTATTGAAAGCAATAAAGGTCGAGAATGGTGTACCGGGTGAAAACCTGATTCTTTGGGAATGATGTACTCTGATTGTAAGAATGGTGTCCCAACTAAGGAGTGGAAACCCTATGTTGGAAAAGAAGACTAGGGAGTGGAGACCCTATGTCCAAAATAAAATCAACAAGGGAGTGGAGACCCTATGCTGGAAAAGTGATTAGGGAGTGGAGACCCTATGTCTAAAATAAAATCAACTAGGGATTGGAGACCCTATGTTGGGAAAGAGACTAGGGAATGGAGACCCTATGTCCAAAATAAAATCAACTAGGGATTGGAGACCCTATGTTGGGAAAGAGACTAGGGAATGGAGACCCTATGTCCAAAATAAAATCAACTAGGGAGTTGAGACCCTATGTTAGAAAAAAAAAGGACTAGGGAGTGGAGACCCTATGTCCATAATAAAATCAACTAGGGAGTGGAGACCCTATGTCTGAAATAAAATCAGCTAGGGATTGGAGACCCTATGTTGGGAAAGAGACTAAAATAAAATCAACTAGGGATTGGAGACCCTATGTTGGGAAAGAGACTAGGGAATGGAGACCCTATGTTAGAAATAAAATCAACTAGGGAGTGGAGACCCAATATTGGGAAAGAGACTAGGGAGTGGAGACCCTGTGTCCAAAATAAAATCAACTAGGGAGTGGAGACCCTATGTTGGGAAAAAAGAAGACTAGGGAGTGGAGACCCTATATCCAAAATAAAATCAACTAAGGAGTGGGACTCTATGTTGGAAAAGAGACTACGGAGTGGAGACTCTTTTTCTAAAATAAAGTCAACTAGGGAATGGAGACCCATTGTTGGGAAAGAGATTAGGGAGTGGAGACCCTATTTGTAAAATATAATCAACTAGGGAGTGGATACCCTATGTTGGAAAAGAGAGTAGGGAATGGAGACCCTATGTCTGAAATAAAATCAACTAGGGAATGGAGACCCTATGTTGGAAAAGAGACTAGGGAGTGGAGACCCTATGTCTGAAATATCATCAACTAGGGAATGGGGACCATATGCTGGAAAAGAGACTAGGGAGTGGAGGCCCTATGTGTGAAGTATCATCAACTAGGGAGTGGAGACCCTATGTTGAAAAGAAGACTAGGGAGTGGAGACTCTATATCCAAAATAAAAATCAACTATGGAGTGGAACCCTATGTTAGTAAAGAGACGAGGAGACCCTATGTCTAAAAATAAAATCAACTAGGGAGTGGGGACCCTATGTTGGAAAAGAGACTAGGGAGTGGAGACCCTATGCCTAAAATAAATCAACTAGGGAGTGGGGTCCCTATATTGGAAAAGAGACTAGGGAGTAGATACCCTATGTCTACAATAAAATCAATAAGGGAGTGGAGACCCTATGTTGGAAGATGCAGCTAGGGATTAGAGACCCTACACTACCATGATTTTGAATTTTCTTTCTTTTCTTTCTTTGCATTTTCATTTCACTTTTTTAAAATATAAAATGCGGGAATGGGTTTAGAGAAGACTTCCATTTGGAGTTGTTGCTGTTGCAGAACTGTTTCTAGCTCCCTGCAGTTTCCTTTCGGTTGCACCTACTTCTGCGAGGTTGGCTTTAGGTTGCACCAGTTTTCGTTTTTCAAACAAAGAAAAAATTGTCAGTTTGAAATGGTGGTTGGTTTTGCAGCCTTGAGCATTTTAATCACTTGATATTGACCGGATCATTGATGAAGATTTCAAAATGTAATTTGTTGTTTCCTGAATATCAATTGCATTTTCGGTCCTGGAGAACCTTTTTTTTTCAAAATTTTCCACGACGGTTGGTCACGTGGGAACTAACCTTTTCAACTTTGTCTTGCCTTTGTGGGCATTCGATTCCTTTCTTCCATTTTTAACTTCAGAGCATTTTGGGAATCTTTGTCTTTTCAAACCTTGCCAAGATGGTTAGTCATGCGGTACTCAACCTTTCAACTTCATTTTCGCCCTTATAGGCGCTTCAATTTTGACTTTTCTCTTTCGAGAGTTTTTATTTCAATGCATCAGCCACCATGGCCAGTCGGGATTAACTCGATGCCCCTACCAAGGTTGGGTGCCTTTTTTACACATTAACTTGTATTGAATGAGAACCCTGTGAATCAGTCTTACCATCCCTTCTTTGCTTTAGTTTTGGAACAAAGTTAGGCCGAAAGGGATTTAAAGAAAAACAAACAATGGAATATACAATGAATTTGGACAAGAAGCATCCATTCTGGGGAAAGGAAAGAATGACTTACCTGGAGTGCATGCGGACTTCAATGAACATGACATGCCATTGATGCCTGATCTGTGTAAACCGTCCGACTCTCAGAAATTCACCACAACTCTTGCCTCGAAACCGGGAAGCCTAGCCTCGGACTGTGTGGATGCCAATGGCTGTGAAAATCCTCTTTTCGATCAGTAGTTTTCACCAGTTGACCTCTCTTATTTCTCTTCTCACCATCGCCGTATAGTCCCCTTTGCGGGTTTTCACTAACAAAACTCTCTTATTTTCATTTTCTCTACTCGTCGTCGCTCTATGGTGCCCATGAGGGTTTTTACCAATAAGATTCTCTCATTTTGGTTGTGTTAGATTCAAGTGGTTGTATCCTCCAATTCTTTTAACATTCTCGTTGATTGATCGAAAGAACTTGAAAAGGATTTGGGTAAAAAGATTTGGATTGAATTACAACTTTGGAAACTTTCAAGCAAAATTGTCGTTGAACCATTGTAACATCTGCCCCAGTTTCCACTTTTGGGGAAATGTGGATTTTTATTTGGTGTGACTGAACCCCAGAAAGAGGCTGCCTATGTATCCTTTTGGAATCAAGTCAAACGTAGTTCAAGGTACTTTGTCTTTTATTTTCTTTTTCTTCTTATTTTCCTTCTTTTTTTTAATTCTATTGTTCCTTCTTTTTTATTTCTTGTTTCTTCTTCTTATTTTTTTTTAATAACATCTTCAGGTTCCAAAAAGGGTAGTCAAAGAAAAGGTGACCGGCTCAAAGGGTTTGCAAAGGGTTAATAGTGTTTGGATAACGCAAATGAAAGCATTCGTCATCCCAATCAGAGAATATTAATGTTGTGAAAAGGGGGTCAAACATAATACCTTTTGACTGCGTCTACATTGACAGTTATCTCGGGATCATTTTCCCTAATATCTCCCAAATACAATGCTCCCTTTGGCAATACTCTTCTTATAATATAGAGACCTTTCCAATTTGGAGCAAATTTTTCCTTCGGCTTCTTCATGATGTGGGAGAATGCATCTCAGAACGAGCTGGCCTACTTCAAATTTTCTGGGCCGCACTTTCTTAAGCATGAGCCATTCTCTGTTGATACAACTGCCCATGGCAAACTGCGGTCATTCGCTTTTCATCAATCATGGTCAATTGTTCCAAACGGGTTTTAACCCATTCTTCATCCTCGATTTCAGCTTCTACAATGATCCGAAGAGAGGAATCTCAACTTCTGTAGGTATTACAGCTTTAGTGCCATAAACTAATAAGTAGGGAGCAGCTCCAATTGACGTGCGCACGGTTGTGTGATACCCCAATAATGCAAAGGGCAACTTATCATTCCATTGTCTAGAACCCTAAATCATTTTCCTGAGGATCCTCTTGATATTCTTATTCGCCGCTTCAACAGCTCCATTAGCTTTTGGTCGATAAGGGTTTGAATTACGATGCATGATTTTAAATTGTTCGCATACCTCCCTGGTCAAGTGGCTATTCAGATTTGCAGCATTGTCTGTAATGATAGTTTTAGGAATACCAAAACGACAAAGAATGTTGGAGTGCACGAAGTCCACCACTACTTTCTTGGTGACAGCTTTGAAGGTAACTGCTTCGATTCACTTTGTGAAATAATCAATGGCAACCAGGATGAATATGTGCCCATTTGAAGCTTTTGGCTCGATCGGCCCAATAACATCCATGTCCCAAGCAACAAACAGCCAAGGTGCTGATATAGGATATAACTCTGAAGGCAGTGTGTGAATCAAGTCGTCGTGTATCTGGCACTGATGGCATTTCCAGATGAAACTGAAACAATCTTTTTCCATGATCATCCAGTAATAACCTGCCCGGAGGATTTTCTTTGCAAGGATATATCCGTTCATGTGAGGCCCACAAACTCCGGAATGCACTTCGTTCATGATCTTTTCAGCTTCTCGGGAATCTACGCATCTTAATATATTCAGATCTGGGGTTCTTTTGTATAGAACCTCGCCATTCAAAAAGAAACTACTTGCAAGCCTTCTGATAGTTCTCTTTTGATCTCCACTGGCTTGCTCGGGATATTCTTTTGTTTTCAAAAATCTATTGATATCATGTTACCATGGCTGAACATCTGACTCCGTTTCAATTGCATTGCAATAACCATGCCTTTCTCGGACTTGAATTTACAGGGGGTCAATATGACAATTGCCCGGGTTGGCAACATTGAGGCCAAAGTAGCTAGTGCATCTGCTAGCTCATTGTGGAATCGAGGAATATATCTGAACTCAACGAACTTGAACCGTTTGCTAACATCTTGCACATGTTGCCTGTATGGGATGAGTTTGATGTCTCGAGTTTCCCATTCGCCTTGGGCTTGCCGAATGATCAAATCAGAATCTCCCATAATTAACAAATCTTCTATATCCATATCAATTGCCATGTTCATACCAAGGATGCAAGCTTCACACTCGGCTATATTATTTGTGCAAAAGAAACGAGGTCGAGCTGTTGCCGGATAATGCTGCCCTGTGGGTGAAATCAGAATTGCTCCGATCCCGACACCTTTGGCATTTATAGCTCCATCAAAGAACATTTTCCAACTATTAGTATCCTCTGGCATTACTTCAATTGAGTTCACTTCCTCGTATGGAAAATACGTGTTTAGAGGGTGGTATTCATCATCTACCGAGTTCTCCGCTAGATGATCTGCCAAGGCTTGGGATTTCATTGTCATGCGAGTGACATAGATAATATCAAATTCTGTGAGCAGGATTTGCCATTTTGCCAACCTTCCTGTAGGCATCGGCTTCTGGAATATATTGGATCCATCTTAGTTATGAGATATGTGGTGTAAGCCAGCAGATAATGTCTAAGCTTCTGAGCGACCCCAGTTAGGGCGCAACAAGTTCTTTCTAACAAAGTGTATTTGGCTTCATAACTGGTGAACTTCTTGTTCAGGTAATATATGGCTTGCTCCCTCTTCCCAGTCACATCGTGTTGCCCCAGGATACAGTGAAAGAATTTTTCAGGACTGTCAAGTACAAGAACAAAGGTCTTCCTGACTCGGGTGGAACCAGAACTAGCGGGTTTGACAAGTATTCTTTGATTTCGTCAAAAGCTTCTTGACACTCATCTGTCCATTCGATCGCCGCATCTTTCTTTAGTAGTTTGAATATAGGCTCACAAGTGGTAGTAAGCTAGGCAATGAATCTGCTGATATAATTCAATCTCCCTAGCAGACTCATGACTTCTTTCTTGCTCTTCGAGGGTGGAAAATCCCGACTAACCTTTATCTTTGTCGTGTCTAACTCAATGCCTTTGCGACTGACTATGAACCCCAGAAATTTTCCAGATGGAACCCCAAATGCACATTTAGCTGGGTTCAATTTCAAATCATACTTACGCAGACGCTCAAAGAATCTCCTCAAATCTCGCACATGGCCTTCCTATGTTTTGGATTTAATGATCACATCATCCACATATACCTCAATTTCCTGGTGCATCATGTCATGGAAGATGGCTGTCATAGCCCTCATGTAGGTTGGCCCGGCATTTTTCAAACCAATTGGCATGACCCAGTAACAGTAAGTGCCCCATGGTGTGGTAAAATCCGTATTTTCTGCATCTTCTTCATCCATCAGGACCTGGTGATACCCGCATAACAAACCACGAAGGACTGTATCTCGTGCTTAGCGCAGTTGTCCATGAGGATACGAATATTTGGCAGCGGAAAGTTATCCTAGGGACTTGCTTTGTTCAAATCCCGGTAATCAACGCACACTCAGGTTCTCCCATCCTTCTTCGGTACTGAAACCACGTTAGCCAACCACGTGGTGTATCGGACCACTCGGATCACAGCAACTTTCTATTGTTTAGTGGCTTCTTCCTTGATCTTGTCACTGATATCTGTTTTGAACTTTCTTTGCTTTTGCTGGACGGGTGGATAGCCTAGATATATAGGCAACTTATGTACCACTAGATCAACGCTCAGCCCTGGCATATCATCATAGGACCATGCGAACACATCTTTGAACTCAAACAAGAGTTGAATCAATACATCTTTAGTCCTTTCCTCGGCGTGAATACTTATCATAGTTTCTCGGGTCTCTTCTGGGCTGCCTAAGTTGAATGGCTCGGTTTCACTTAAGTTTGGCTTAGGCTTAGTCTCAAATTGTTCCAATCTTCAATTTATTTCCCTAAAAGCCTCATCCTCATCATATTTTGGTTCTTGGTTCATCATTTCACAGTTAAACGGTATTTTAGGATCTGAGGATGAAGTCCGCAAGCATGTCATGTTATTTAAATCCGCATTATTAGGATTGAAAAAGGAAAAAATAAGAAAAATAGCAAGATTAGGACAAAGGAAAAAGACGAATGAAATATTGATTCCATTTCATTAAATTGAAGATACGAGGGTTTACATCAAAACTAAGTGACAATAAAATAAAAACATTCGAGTTACACCCTGAAATAACTCGTAATGCAGAAGAGATAGCAAGACTAGACTACCGGGACTCCCGTCTGACAGGGAATGGGGTGGCTTTCCAATTCTGGAGTTTGGCATCCGGTCCTATATACTGCACTTTGGCACTGCTCGTCCCTTCCCTGGGCTGGACCATGTGCGACTCATATAACACTTGCTTTAGAGATTCACAAATGTCAACGATTTCTTCAGCCGTGAAGGCCTCTTCTTCTTCTTCCACACACTTTGGCTTGAAAAAAGATTGAGCGAGGTGTGGAATAGGCTGGGACAGGACCCACCCTTTTTCTTTGCGTTTGTCGGCCCATTTTCTGTCAGCCTCTGTAGCTTGGAAACCCACACCGAAAAACTTTTCATTGGCAATTGAAATAATGGGTTCGGTGATACCCTGTAGAGACAACCCAAGCCCCTTTCCGGGCTTATACCTATGTCTAATCATTTGAGTGGCAACCATGACTGCAGCATTACATAAACAAGGTTGAGGCAACGGGGACCCTTCTTCGCATTAATCAGCTACCACAATTTCGAAAGCTTGGTATATGATATGTTCGCTACTTTCTCTAGCTTCTAGACACGGGACTGAAGGGTCCCTGTAGATGGACTGCTCATCTCCGTGGACAACAATTTCTTGATTATCATACTCAAATTTAACCATCTGATGGAGGGTGGAGGGAACAGCTCCTACAGCATGAATCCAGGGTCTTCCCAAAAGGAAATTATATAAGGTTTCCATGTCCAAAACCTGGAAAGTTACCTCAAAATCCATGGGGCCAATGGTCAGAATTAGATTGATTTCCTTTATGAAGTCTCTTTTGACACCATAAAAGGCTCGGAGGCAGACATTGTTTGCCCGGAATCTTTCCGTTCTGATCTCCATCCTCTGTAGCATTGAGAGAGGACAGATGTCAACCCAGGATCCACCATCTAACATTACTCTTTTCACATAATAGCCCTCACATTTGACTGTCAAGTGGAGAGCCTTGTTGTAGGCGGCTCCTTCTGGGGGAAAATCATCGCGGCTGACGGAAATTTTGTTGACTTCAAAGAATCTTTGTGCCATTCTCTCCAATTTTTTGACGGAATTATCAACCGGGATATATGCTTCATTAAGTGTTTTCAAGAGCACCTTTCGGTGTTCATCTGAACTCAGCAACAGAGATAAGAGCAAAACCTGGGAAGGAGCCTTCCGGAATCGGTCCACTATTGCGTACTCTGAAGCTTTTATCTTTCTGAGGAACTCTTCTGCTTCCACATTGCTAACAGGCTTCTTGGATGGTAGCCTTTTACTCTTTTTCAATTTGTACCTTTTTAGCTCTTCTGAGTTATGGTATTCCCCAGACTTATTCATTTCATTCACCTCTTCGAGGACCTTTTTCCCTTTGTAGGTAACTATGGTTCTATTGTAGTTCCAGGGGACTGCAGTTGGGTCCTTCATGGGGCTTTATGGTGCACGACTGATAACCACGGGCTCAGTCAGCCTTGTTGAAATTACGGGCCCATGCGCCAAATAGGTTCCCTTTGGTACATGCAATATGGGCGCACTTGGCGTAACCTTCTTCTCCTCAAACTTCCTGGGAGGATTTAAGATGAACGGCTCTTTCTTCGGGGCCTTAGGAACGTAGAGGACCTTGTTCTTAATAGATGCTACCCCAGTCTTTAATTTAACAACATGAGGAACCAGAATGGCTTTCTCCTCAGTTTTAGCCTGCTTCGCCGTCACTTTGGGCCTTGTCCCCGAATCGGCGATGCAATGATAACTTTTAATGCTGGATCGAACTCCTTGTTTTTGCAAATCATTCCAATGACCGGCCCATTATTGCGAGCTAGTAATGGATTGTTGGTCACATTAGGGATCTCTTCGTCCCTTAGCACAATTCTTTTCTCGTCTATCAAGCTTTCGACTACCCTTTTGAGGGTCCAACAGTCCTTTGTATCATGGCCTTTTACTCCTGAATGGTAAGCATACCTGGTACCAGCCCGGTATGATGGGGATTCGGGGTTTTGCCGATTGGGGGTACCGGTTGCAACAGACCTAGTTGGATCAACTTCTGGAGCAGGCTGGAGTAAGATTCACCAATAAGGGTAAAATTGATTCTCCTAGGCGGTTCACGAGGGCATTGATTATGTTGGTGTGTGTTTTGTGGTGGACGAGGTTATTTTTGGAAAGTGAACTCGGGCTTGATTATACTGCTGCTATGGACGGGCGTAAGGTTGAGCATTCGTCACCGCATAGTAGCGCGGTGCTATGGCATAGGTAGCATCTTGGTGTGGATAATAATGTCGTGAGGTTCTGGGAGGCATGTAAGGGCGGTCAAATGATTGACGAGGCCCTCGTGATCCTGAAGCCATCATAGCTCCCTCCTCCCTCTTTTTATGACTGGCAAGACTCCCTGAGCTGTTCTGGATGGCTTAGAAGGTGGCTTTAAAGGCAGCTTGACTTAATATTTTGGCCAGTTTTCAAATCGTTTTCTACCATTTCCCCAATTTGTATCGCTTCAGCAAAAGGTTTGCCCATAGCGGACATCATGTTTTGAAATAATTGTCCTCTTGGGCCTTCAAGAAAATTGTAGCCATTTCTGTGTCATCCATAGGCAGTTTTACTCTGACAGCCTACTGGGGCCATCTGATAGCATATTCGCGGAAACTCTCCGTGGTTTTATTCTTCAAATTAGACAAGGAATTTTTTTTCAGGAGCAATGTCCATATTATACTGGAACTTGCGAACAAAATTGATCGTCCCACACATGCCAATGAGTAATTTCTTGATCCATGTACCACTCTAAAGCAATTCCTATCAAACTCTCTCTGAAATATGCCATTAACAGCTCTTCCTTTCCACCTGCCCCACGCAGCTGATTGCAGTATCTTTTTAAATGAGCAATGGGGTCTCCGTGCCTATCAGACTTCTCAAACTTTGGCATTTTGAAGCCCGCTGGTAAGTGGACATGGGGAAACATACACAGGTCAGAGTATGAGACACTCTTTTGGCCACTCAGGCCCTGCATGTTTTTCAGGCTTTGTTCAGGCTTTTCAATTTTCCAAGCCATTTCCTCTTTTTCAGGGTTTCTTATCGCCCTTTCTGGTTCAATCGGGGATTCATATTACGGTGGTGGGGCGTATGAGTCTGGGGTAACATGAGTTACGTTCGGCTGAAATTGCGAGCCCTGAAAAGTGAATGCCGAAGGCTCAAAGCATGGACTAGGAATGCTTGGTGGTGCCATGGTAAAGACCGGGGGTGCGAAAACCACCATTGACGGTGCTCCGGAGAACGCCGCCTGGGGGCGAACCACAGAACACATACCAGGAAAAGATGACATACAGGGGTGCCCAAAAGGGATAAATGGATTTGCCATGGGGACGTTAGTGGTTCCGACTGTCCTTGGGACCAATTCAGGGAAACCGGGATAGTGTTTGGCGGTTCTCTACCGTTGGACCAGGTGTCCCACATTTCCAACATGTGGAGCCGTAACATCTTGTTTTCTTCGGCAGTTGCCATTTCTGGTTGTGAAATAGCTGCCTCAAGGCTATCTTCGATGTTAACGATCTGAAGATTGCTTTTTGAAGCCATTGGGACCTTTCCTTTTGATCTTGTAAAATAGGGGTGAGAAGCCCGATTTCTGACAAAACCAACCACCTTAACAAGACCTACTAGAGTTGTTGCACACAACACCCTTGTCAGTATAAAATATTTAACAGATAATAAATCACGCATTGGGAATGCAATGCACCTGGACAGTTAATGTTTCTAGAATATTTTTGCCTTGGCTGCGCGTTTCATCCCGGCTTTCACTATCTCTTTAACTCTATTTCTCTTTTCTTTTATTCGCATCTTGATTTTCTTTTCTCTCTCTTTTTTCGTGGTCTTACTCCCTCTTTTTTTCTCTTTTTTTTTTAGATAGGGCTATGATCACATCCAATGGGGATTTCCCACATATCATGATACCGTATGAATCAGACCATTACGTAGTTCAGGAGAATAAATGCAAAATGAAAGAAAAGAAAATTTTGGGTTGTCTCAAAAATTTCATTAGTAAAATCTTTTTGGTTTTTCTATCACAAGGACTAGGAAGTACTGATAACTAAAAGAGAAAAGTGACGCAGACTTGGAACCTAATAAAGGACAAACAGTCTCAAGAAAAGTAAAATACAGCCGGTCTCGACGCAGGCCTGCGTACAATCTCTTTCTGGAGGAACTCTAGATCAGCCATCA
Source organism: Nicotiana obtusifolia (assembly GCA_002018475.1). Lineage (NCBI taxonomy): Eukaryota > Viridiplantae > Streptophyta > Magnoliopsida > Solanales > Solanaceae > Nicotiana > Nicotiana obtusifolia. The sequence continues at coordinate 110,738 of MCJB01023279.1, read as the reverse complement.
CCTGGCGAGCGGAGGTCAGCACTAAGGTAAAAAACATAGACCTAGTCATACCCTCACATTTCGTGGCATTTCATGGCAATGTAATCGGCTATTTCTTTGATTCTCATTCTAATGACACCCTTTTCTTGGAGCAAGCGTCCAATTTGCTGTGCATGGACTTCCAGTACCTGCGTGGCTGTGTTGTTTTGGTCTTACAGCTTCTGCACGCTTTCTTCTAATTGGCGAATCAGTGCATAAAAGCATTCTCTTTCCTTTTTGAAATCCTTTGTCTGCCGAAAAATTTCATTTTCGAAGGAGGTTAGCTTTTCCCTCAAAGTCGTAATTCTCCTGTCATATCTTTGTTTTAATTGGCAGGCTGACTTTACTTGTTCTTCTGTAACTTTTGTCATCTTTGCTCGAGTTTTTTCCAAGTCTTTCTCGGCTTTGGTCAGATCTGCTGCGCAGTCGTGCACTTTTCCCCTCAGATTGCTTATGATTTTTTCATCCCTCTCGCTTCTCATTGGCGTTTCGGCGACTATTTTCATTTTCCGGATCTGAGCACGGAGGGCTTCATTTTGCTGGACCAATCTTTTCTTCTCTCCTTCATCCTCAGCAGCTTGCAGTCCACTATCAAATTTAACAGTTCTAATTTGATCCTCTAATTTGCTTATGGTAGCCCGGTATTCTTTCGCTTTGGCTAGCCAAGCCCACTATTCTTGTGCCGCATCAACAAATTCTTGGATATGGGGCCTTTTAGCCGGCGTTCAGATTCTTCATTTGTCGCAACTCTCTTTCCATACCAAGCGACATAACATGGTAAAACCTCACCTTTGGACAAATTGTGTACTCGGGTGTCTGCCCCCAAGTACTGGCATTCACTCCAAAGTTGACGAACCACATCTTCAGGAAATTGGGCATCGGAGCAAATTTCAACCATATGAGGACTAAGATCTTCATCTCTAGGGACTGTTTGGTATCTTCCAAGTTGTCTTAAAACCCGGTACGAAGCATAAGGCTGGATACTTTGGAGGCCCATTAAAAGGAAGTATGGACGAGCAACGGGCATGTAAACAATTTCGTCAACACGGAGCCAACCCAATGTCCACTCTATCTGATCTGCGGTTATGCGACGAAGGCATGTGAACCAATCTTTGACCCCTTCTGGCATTTCGAACCCCGTTACTCGTGTATCAAATTCTTCAATGCAATTTTTCCAGTACAACCATAATTCATGTATGTGGGACGGTGACAAAGGTGCTCGATCATCCACATTTGTAGCAACAGATTGCATCATTTGAAAAACCTGACTCCGGCCTTACAGGAGGTGAAGGCTCGGAATATGTCTGACATAATCATGGGAGCGAGGGTAGTCAAAACGTGGACAACTCTAGCTATACGCAAATCAATATGCACATCTTCTCTTGGAAACACCAGCTGGCCTAAAAATGCTACCATGAAAGCAAAGCATCTATGCGTCTCCCAGTTTCCTTTACTGCAGAGTCCATTCTCTGGGTCCTCAAATCCTCTCAAGGGCCCGTACCGCTGGTATATGAAGTGAAAAGTGCAAACTCCAGCTGCTAGACCTTCTGCCTTTATTTTCCTACTTATTTTTAATAGGTCTAGAAACTTGTGGGGAGTAATGGTCCTTGGAGACACCAGGTACTTGTGCCTTAATCTTTCTGTACTCCCGACATAACCCGCCATTTCTTCCAGAGTAGGTGTAAGCTCAAAATAAAAAAAATGTAGAACATTGTGAGCGGGGTCCTAGAATGATACTAGTGCCTCTATCAAATCACTTCTAGGTTGGACCTTTAATAGTCCAGTGAGTGCCCCCAGGTATTGATCGACCCTGTCTCGTCCCTGTTTTCCCAAATCCTCCCACCACATGTGGAGTGCTAGAGGAATATGGTCCATAACCTTTACCGGTTAATTCTGAACAGTGCTCATTCTGCACATTTTAAAAAAATCAGGGTCCCCAATTTAAAACATGTGAATTTTATTTCAAAATCTTTTTTTTTTTACGTTATTATTTTTATTTTAAAACAAAATCACGACTACTTTTGCAAATACGACCCTTCAGCACTTCGGACAGAAAGATTTTAGGGTTGTGCTTGCTAAGTGGCCAAAACTTGAAACAGGACTCTAAGTGGCTATTCTTGCAAAAATAGCCTTCTAGCATCCCGTTGGGACATTCTGGCTATTTGGAGAAAAAACGGCATCACCCAACTTTATTTACGACAAAATGACAACATTTCATATTTTTGATATATTTTTTGCAAAAACAGGGCTGAACCTGATGAAGATTGCCTACGTATCTCACATTCGGTAAGAATCAAAACTGCGTAGTTCGGTAAAATTGACTTTTTTTCCAAAATTTTGGCAGAGCTTCAGGATTTTTTCGAATGTCTGGATTTTTTAGAACCGGGTGAATTCCCTCTCACCTACCTCACTCTTGGTTTTTCTTGATTATTATGTATATTTTTTACTTTAATAGCCAGTCAACATGCGAGCCAAAGCAAACAAATGCACAAGTAGCACGTAAAATGCATCAGGATAGTCTTTTAATTTTGGGTACACCTGTCCTAGACGGACCCAACCCCTGTGTTGAGTTCCCAAAGTCAAATGCACGGGATGCAAACAAACTTTCCTACAAGGGATCCGGCATGGGGTTATGTTATTCTAGGTCTGAATCCTAGGGTGTACTGTTCTAGACCTGGCTTACCCGAGCGGACAACTCGAACTGAGGGGGCAACGTACCGGGAACCAAAAGGCCATCCGGCTTTGTAACTGATCCGATCCTCGTTCTAAATTATAGATATGACACTCTAACAGAAAAGAAGCTATGCCAGCATGCACTTCCCAGATGATTTAGAAGACTCAGAGAGAAGAAGGGATTTCGTAACAATTTATATATAAAGTTCACAGAATATCAAAGCGGTAAAAACGGCATTTAGCACATTAGGCTCAAAACACGTAAAGAATCAAATAATAAACAAAAGCCAAATATAACAATTATTCTAAGCTCGAATTCTGAAACCAGAACTAGAGATTCTGGGTTCGATCCCCAGCAGAGTCGCTAGAGCTGTCACACCTCCTTTTTCTCGAGGGGGTATGGGAGTTTTTCCAATTAAAGTGACATTATTCAAAATGGAATTATTTATTTATTTTAGAGTTGCCACTTGGGGATAATTATTATGGTGTCCTAAGTCACTGATTTTATTTTAAAATCCCAAATCGAGGAAAGTTGAGTCTATTTATGGTCTGCAAACACAGAAGACCGGGTAAGGTATTCTGTTAACCTGGGAGAAGGTGTTAGGCATTCCCGGATTTCGTGGTTTTAGCACGGTCACTTAACAATTAATACTTGACCTAATTATCTGATTTGTTACCTGTTTTAAACCTATTGTGCATTTTTACTTTCTAACCGCTTTTAATAGAGTTCTAATCGCTTTTAGGATTTATGGAGTTTATTGAATAAGTCGCGATGTCGCGCACTTATCGTTTTTGTACATATTGCAAATTACGTCACGTGAGACGCACCCACGATTTACAACATGTTTATTATTTTTATCATTCGAAGTTGTGATCAAGTCACGTGAAACGCACACTTGAATTGGGAATTACGTATCATTGACTATGCCACGGGAACTGTACCCATAGTCATGATGATTTACTTAAACGCGCCTAAAGCAAACTACGATATTTGAGAACAATATTTTCTAAGTACTCGGTAATTCGTTGTAAGGCTACAATTTATGGAAGTTCTTTGTAGGATCAATTTTGAGATTTCTTAACAGATTCATTTGCTAATTAAACTAGGAAGATTATAATTCTACAACTTAGATTGCCTCTTTGGTTATGCTGGGGCAGACTATATATAAGCACGCTTGGGCTGATCACGAAGCCCTTAGTGCATGGGCCACCCCAGTTTTGCGAAGCAGATTGGTATGAACTTGCCTTGGCTAAATGTGAAACTCACAACATTTAGCTAGCCCATTTCGTGAAACAGACTGGATATGAACTGGCCGGGGCTAAATGTGAAGCCTTTAGTGTTTTGCTGGCCAATTTTGACCAATTGAAATCGACAGCCCATGTTCAATCTCTTTATGGGTCATCTGAAGTGATACTGGGCTCTGGATTGAAGCCCAAATCGCCTACACTTCTATATACCACATTTGTGGTAAATTAAGTTGGGCTAGCTTACTGTTTAGGCCTAATTCAGTTCAACATAAGTCCAATACATGTAAAATATAGCAAATTCTAGCAAAACCTATGACATTCATGATACTACATGCTTAAACACAATAATAGGCAAAGAATTCAAAACTGCTTAATGAAATTTAGTACATTATAGTGACTATTCCTATCAAATACAACATCCAGAATATACAATGTTGATAATACTGTGCATTTAACTACAATAATTGCCAAAAAGTTCAAATCTGCTGGAATTTAGAGTTAATACATTTCAGTAGCTATTCCTATTGAATACAGCATCAAAACTAAGAAAACAACTATATGAATACATCTATATCCACATTCCAGATTCCTCTTTACTGCTTGTAGAAGAATGAAGTCATCAGCCACATACAACAGCATTACATGGAGTCTTTCAATCTTCAAGTTTGATCAACCGGTGATCAAACCCAAGGACTTATTGACTTTTAGCTTAGACAATATTCCTCTAAACATGACTGCTTAACTGGACAACTACCAAGTCAAATTCCAAATTAAAAGATAAGTAACCTTCACTCAATATAGCATTTAAAAATAACCAAGCAGGGACTGGCCAAGCAGTAAATCAGCAGATAGCTCAATCACAACATTCAACTCAGCTAAACAAACAGAGAAATAGAAAAACCGGTACCAAACAAAGTCACAATCGAATATGATGATGGAATTTAACATAATCATAGCACAAACAATTCAAGTTTTCATTGTTAAGTGCAATAGAGTGCTACAAGTAAGTTCATACATACCTAAAGGCAGAGAAACAGTACTCAGAAGACCAAATAAAGGTCAGAAAGCAGGGGATGAAGCTCAGCAGTGATGAAGCGATACAAACAGCCCAGAAACCAACAACAGCTTAGCACAACAACAATGAGTGAAATCAGAAATCAATCTCCAAACTAAGACCAGATGAAAACCAAGCAACGAGAAAACCTTTTGATATATTTTAAAGCTCTGAACTCAATCTTTCTGAAGTATTCTTTACTGAGAAAAGATGAATGAGAAGATTTTCCGATTTTAGTGAATTCGCTCTTCTTTTTCTGCCTACGTCTATCAATTTTCCGATAGTTTCTTTTTGAGGGATCAGTGTATATATATGTGTGTGCTCTATCAGATACCTATATATTGAAGGTAGGATCCGAGAGAGTCCAATGGTGAAAAGGGGAATATTTTCAGCGCAAAATCTGGGTCTAACAGAAGAGAAGGAATATTTTCATAACCAACACTGCCAGCTGCCCTGTTGGCAGTTATACGTTCTTTTATTTTTACTCCTACAGCCCCCTAAAGTTTAATTATCTTTCGAATACAAGCCTCGACCCACCTAAGTGTTCACTTACAGCCTCGAGACTAACGGGGCTGCCTATCATCCGAGGCAGGTCTCCATTTGACCCCCGAGCAAAACAAAACAGAAAATGCAAAGCAATTTTGAACATGAAAACAAATGATTTTTAACACTAAAAATGCAAATACCTAAGTAATACTAACTTGCAAACAAAAAACTGGTTATTTATTAAAACCTATTATGGTTAAAAAAAAAAAAAAAAAACAGAACAATAGAAGAAGGAGAAGAAGAAAGAAAGAAAAGAAGATGGATGAACCTTACCACAGGCTTTTCGAGTACATTCTTTAACCAGCTGGTCCAAACTCTCCCTTAAAACGAGCCGAAAGTAACATCAATCGATTGTTCCCGTTGAGAACAACCGATTAATGTGAGTTTCGAGTCGAATCGCTTATGAAAACTCGAGAATCAACAATGGCAGATTTTGGGGTTTTCAACTTCTTAGATTTAAAATTTGTGAAGTTGTAGGAGTTTTTAGAGAGAATAGTTTAGGGATTAGGAATAAGGAGACGAAGGAGGCCATAGGGTAGTGTTTTGGGTGTTTATGAGGTGGGCCGCTGCCATGAGGCGATTCTCGGCGGCGACTTGTAAGATCGAGGGTGAGAGAGAGACGAAGGGCGTCTCTAGGGTTTGATCGAGGGGGCGAGATCGGGTTTAAGGCAGTTTTATAGGGGAGTGAGAGACGAGTTCCAAGCCGTTGGATCAAGGGGCGATCAATGGTTGAGATCGAGTGTGACCAAAACAGTGTCGTTTTGGTCATTGATGGAGCGGACCGGGTATAGGGAATGGGTTGGACGGGTCATGACCAGAGGTTGAGCCTTAAACTATTTCGGTGACTTGGGCTCTAAAATGAATAAGCTCTTAGCTCAGTTTGCAAAACCAGCCTCTTCATTTCCCTTTCTTAGTTTTGCGGAAATGGCCACTTCGCTTTTAATTGCATTTATTTTGCAACAAAGACCTAATTAGCACTTAAACTAATTGATTAAAGCTAATGTATTTTTTTTGTGATTTTCATTTATCAATTAAGCCATTTGTATGTGATTAAATCCTAAAAATGCAAGTAAAATTCAAAGTGCTATGCAATGAAGAGTTTGACATTTTTTGTGGTATTTTCCATGATTTTAAAATACCAAATATGCACAAAAATGCAACTAAATGCAGTCAACGAAATTTCTAAAATTCTACAAAAATCAAAATCAATAAGAAAAGTTATTTTTTGTAGATTTTGTAGGAATATTTTCATAGGGCAAAAATTACGTGCTCACAGCAGTAACAGGCGTCTCAAGTTCCTGCCCCCTAACTGGAGCTACTGGTGGCTCCTCTGTCGCAACTCGGGTAGGTGCTCTAGCTGCACCACGTGCCCATCCTCAGCCTCTGCCCTGGCCCCAGCCTCTCGCGGCTCTACCAGGGGGTGCGGGTGTCTGATTATCAGATCTAGCTATGCGTGTCCGCACCATCTGTGAGAGAATAGAAAAAAAGAGATTTAGAATTTCAACGTCAAAAAATTCGCATGATAAGGAATCAAAGAAGTGAAGCTTTTCCTAACAATTCCATAGCCTCCCGAAGATAAGTATAGACGTCTCTGTACCGATCCGCGAGACTCTACTGAACCTGCTTGTGACTCATAACACCTATGAACCTAGAGCTCTGATACCAACTTGTCACGACTCCAATTTCCCTCCGTAGGATCTCGTGATGGCACTTAGTCTCTAAGACTAGTTAAGCCTAACATACGTGTAGAATATAACTTGATAAAACTTTCAAATACTCAACAACTATCATAAAAGAAAGTTCGCAACTCAGCATAAACAAACTTTACAAAATCTGGTGATAACAAGTCACAAGCTCTATGAATAAGTACTGATCATCCCGATACAACAGTAGTGTCTATGAAAGGGAAAGAAAATGAAGTAGACTAGATAGAGGGTGACTCCAAGGCCTGCGGACGCCGGCAGGTGTACCTTGAAGTCTTTGAATCTAAGCTCATCTCACTGGTGCCTGGACAGGTAGGAGGTACCTAGATCAACACAAAATGATGTGCAGAAATGTAGTATGAGTACACCACAACGATACCAAGTAAGTGCCAAGTCTAACTTCGGTAGAGAAGTGACGAGGTCAGGTGAAGGCCCCACTGGAATAATTAAGAAACTGAACAGGTATATATAATAGTATAATAATGATAACAATGGAAATGAAGCAATAAACAAATACACTAAGATTAGCTATATTGAACTAAGGCAAATAATGCATCACGGAAGGAAACTAGGAATGATGTGCCAAGTAAACAAAGCAACCAAAACACAAGTGAGTAATAGAAAAATATCAACAAGAATCACTACCGAGGTACCGCCTCGTAGTCTCAAATCACAAGACAATTCACAATCTTTTCTTATATCACCGCGGGAGCCTTGCATTTAGTTTTGAAATTATTTTTCCCAAAATAGCTTTCTGCGTTTTAGCCCACCTTATCACACTGCTTGACTTCAAGTAGTTCCCCTACTAGCAACACGCGTATCAAGCTCACCTTATCTCATCGCATGCGTTTCAACCCCAAAACCTTATACCACCGCATGCGTATCAATATCACAACGTATCACAAATCGCACATCAAGTGCCCAATATCACAACTTGCCAAAAAAGTCAACAACAATGGTGTTTCCACAATAAATAGCTCATGGCTCAACCACAATATGCACAATAGTCTCAACAATAACAACCGAAAGTGAATAACTCAACAAGAAAAGTATTTCACAACTTAACAACTTGCCTCAATGTCAATCACGGCCTTTATAATTCAATTCCAATTTCAACAACGAAGATATTCCAAGAAATAACAATTTCAAGTAAGGAACTAAACGGTTACATAATGAATAAGTAATAGAGGAAACAATAATTTCAACTAGGCATGTAAAGGAAAATAACAAGTAAGAGGGTAAGACAAGTAAAGCATGTGAAAATAGACTAAAGATGATGAATATAACATATTATGGTAACTCAGTTAAAGGCATGAAAAGAATCTAGATAGCTAGAACTGGTAAATTACCATATTTATCCCATGTACATACTCGTCACCTTGGGTACACGGCTTTCACATATCATAATTAACACAATATAACACCAATCCTAAGGGAAAATTTTCCCACATAAAGTTAGGCAAGGCACTTACCTTGAAACACGCTACTCAATCCACTAGTAAGCTTTTTCCTCGATTATCTAACTCTGAACGGCTCGAATTTAGCTAAAATAACTTCATACCATAAATAAAAACTATAGGAAGCTATTCCGAACAATAAAGTTGCGATCTTTAAAGAGAAATAAAATGTCAACTCAAAAAGTCAACCCAAGCCCGCGTCTCGGAACTTGACCAAAATTACAAAATTGAACACACATTCGATAACGAGTCTAACCATACAAGAATTACTCAAATCCAACTTCAAATCGCCTTTCAAATCCCCAAAATTCAGTCTAAGAAGTTTTCACAATTTTTCCCCAAATTTCCAACTCAAATCACTACTAAATGATGAAAATAACACTGAATTCGTGCAATATAGCCAAAACCGAGATAGAATCTCTTACCCCGATGATATCCTTGAAAAACTCTCGAAAAATCGCCACAAACCAAGCTCTCTAAGTCCAAAAATAAAAATGAGATCAAACACTCGAACTAAGCCTTTTCTGCCCAACGATCCCCACTTCTGCCGGCATGGGGTCGCACCTGCGGAAAATCCGTCACAGGTGCCGCTCCAGCTAAAGTCACGAGTTTCTACTTTTGCGAACCAAAATGGCGTACCTGCGGTTGCGCAGCTACGGAGGGTCCTTCGATTCTGCGACCCTAGAGCTGGCTAGCCCATTCCGCTTCTGCAGTACATTCCTCGTACCAGCGAGTCCGCTTCTGCTGTTAAACGACCGCACCTGCAGTCACAGCTGACAAGTCCAAACCTTGCTTCTGTGGCACGAGAGCCGCTTCTGCATTGTTGCACCTACGGCCCAAAGTGTGCAGGTGTGATTGACCAGACACAGCCATGCTTCAGAAATCACACAAGTCCAAATTTGTCCTAGATTCAATCTGATTCACAGCCGGGGCCCCCGGGACCCTATCCAAATATACAAACAAGTTCCAAAACACATAACGGACCTACTCAAGGCTAAAAATCACATCAAACAGCATCGATTCTATGAATCGCAACCAAATTCAAGCCAATTGAAACCATGAACTTCTGACTTTCAAAGCTAATGCTGAATCATACCAAAACAACTCTGATTGACCTCAAATTTTGCACACAAGTCACAAATGACATGATGGACCTATTCCAACTTCTGGAATTGAAATCTGACCCCGATATCTATGAAGTCAACTCCCGATTAAACTTCTCAACCTTCCAAACCTTTAACTTTCTATCTTTCGCCAATTCAAGCCGAAACAACTTACGGACCTCCAAATCGACATCCGGACACCCTCCTAAGTCAAAAAATCACCATACAGAGCTATTGAAGCCGTCAAAACTCTATTTTAGAGTCGTTTACACAAAAGTCAAACTACGGTCAACTCTTTTAACCTAAGCCTCCGACTTAGGGACTATGTATCCCATTTCACTGCGAGTCACCCCGAACCAAAACCAAACACCCTCAGCAAGTCACATAACGATAATACAACATAGAGGATGCAATAAATAGAGGGCTAAAATACTCAAAACGACCAGCCAGGTCATTACATGTTCGTATTACGTGGAAGGCGTGTACACGACCTTATATGTAAAAACTGAATGGTTTAGACTCCTAGGCTTCTTTCATGCATCTAATTTAAGTTGTCATATCATGTTATACTTTCCATTGTTAAGTTTACTCTTACATGTTATAATTGAAGTTGTTAGTACATGCACTATTTGTGATTGTCAAGCTTACTCATATATGCCTTAATTGAAGTTGTTACCTCTTTTATTGTCATGCTTACTCTTTTATTGTTGAGTTATTCTCAACTAAAGTTTATTTCTTGTTACCCCTTTTATTATTGATTTACCATTATTTGAAGTCGTTATTACATGTTATCTCTCTCATTGTTGTGTTATTCTTATTTGAAGTCATTATTATATGTTATCTCTTTCATTGTTGAATTTATTCTTTCATTTCGTTGTGTTGTTGTAATTCTTGTATTGATCTACTTAATGTACTCTCATGTTATTATTGTTGTTGTTATACTCAGTGTTGTTGAGTCGTGGGCTATGTATTATTGTGGTATTGGTATTGCTGTTATGGAAATATTGTGGCAGGCACGTGTGGTGCGGGTTGTTATGATGTATTGTTGTGTTTCAGCACATGTGGAATTGTTGAGAGGATTGTCAGGGTGTTTGCACGTGAGTTATCCGTGCTATTATTATTATTATTGATATTTTCACATGCGGCGAGGCAAGACGGGCTATATATGTTGGTTTTGCGCATCTGATGAGACACAGTGAGATAATTATTGATGCGCGTGTGGCGAGACAAGGCGGGCATTTACTTTATTATTGTGCACGCGACTAGACAAAGTGGGCTGTGTCGGGGATGATTTTTGATGGCCTGAGGGCATTGTTATCGATGATATTTGTGTGGCGGTGTGACTTTTTTGTATGTGGCATGCTTACTACAGGTTTTGTTGTGTTGTTTCCAATGTGCTACTCGGTGTCTCTAATGTTATTTGTTGACTTAAGCTGTGATAGTACATTGCACAAGCATACACCATAACATGTCAGTCCGAGAGTATGAATCTTAATGTTTATTGATCATGTACATGTATTATTGTATGCTTGCATTCTGTGTGTGGACTGGACTGGTGGCATGTGAGTTGTCTGTGCGGATATGAGATATTGTTACTATTGGCATGTGAGTCATCCGTGCAGATCTGAGGTATTATCGGTATTGGCACGTGAGTTGTCCGTGTAGTTGTGATCGATAATATGGGCACAAGGTGCCATGTGATTATGACCTCATGATCTGGGACTCGTGATTTGTGATTATGAGGTGTGGTGCCTCGGGATGATTCTTGCGTAAACCTTGTGATAGAACTGTTGATTATTTGGTTGTCATTTGTTTCCTTAATTGTTATCACTAGCACTTTAACAATGTTCTAATTATACTTATTGTGGCTACTTGTCATTTCCATTTTCCATTACTAGTGTTATATTGTTGTTCTTTCTATGTTTAGTTGTACGTTGATATTTTTTTCTCTGTTAGCTTTATATTAACAATTGCACAGGTTATTCTTGACTTGAACCTCGTCACTACTCCACAGAGGTTGGTCTTGATACTTACTGGGTACCTCTGTGGTGTACTCATGCTGCGATTCTACACATGTTTTGTGCAGATCCAGGTACCTCGGAGCATGCCGGTCTTTAGTTAGCTAATTGTGAGTTGCGACAGAGACTTCAAGGTATACCCACCATTGCATTCATAGGCCTCGGAGTCACCTTCTGGAGTTTTACTTTGTCACTATTTATTTCCATTTCAAATAGTGATGTATTTGATATTCTTAGTTACTCTTAGAATAGCTTATGACTTCATTCTACCAGTTTTGGGATACTGTATATCTATTGATAGTGGTTGGTTATGTAAGGCAATTACTGGTTCATGTTAATGGTTAAATGGCTTAATCTATTAATAACTCAGCATGTATTAGGCTTACCTAGTCTTAGAGAATAGGTGCCATTACGACATCCGAAGGTGGTAATTTAGGGTCGTGATATACCTCCAACAGTTTCGACTTCTATGTTGTTTTAGTGCCCATGCCTACTGCTCCATTATCTGCTTTTCAAATCACCTGCATGTAAGAGAGTCTCAACAACTAGATGCAGAATACAAGTATTAAGTTGACTGAGTTGACGATTGCTCTGTCTAGGCCTTTCATTTCACGACCTCCTCCATCACTTCAGTTTAGATTCAAACACTGCTAGACAAATAGAAGATGATTTTGGATACATTAGTGCAACATGGTTGAGGGATCGAGGATCTAGTTGAGCAGGTAAAGGAATTGAAGAAGTCCCAGGCTATAGAGGCATATGTGGTTGAGTTGACAGATGAGGTGTAAAAGGTCACTGCATGTGACCTTCCATTTGACATGTTGATTGGTGAATCTCAGCCAGCTCAGACCACTCAGCTTTTCCCATCTACTCAGGCAGAGCCACATTCTGACATACACGTTGTGAATCGAGTGAGAGTTGCTCAAGAGGATAAGCAGAAGGCTTCTAGTACTGCTTCTGCATTTAGAGAGATATTTGCCACTCCTACTACTGATACTGATGATGAGAATATCCACTTGGTAGAGGAGGAGCACAGAGATGACCCAGTAGCTCTTGGGAACACTATGGAGTTTCTTCACTCCTTATTTATTCTTATTTATTTTTATCAGCATCAAGGACTATGCTTAATTTTTATTGGGGGTGAAAATTTTTGGTTGATGATGTATAATAACTAGATGATTCCATTTGGTACTTTTGAGTAGTTTTGTATTTGTGATAGTTACGTTCTCTTTTTGCTTGCATAATAAATCTTTGATTTTCTTAATACCATGATTCTTCTATAGGTAGTTTTTCTTGTTTGAACCAGGGTGCCTTTGCTTTCGTAGAATAATTAAGATAACTTTTTTATTTTATATTTAGTTGCTTTTTGTGTGTGTTTGATTTAGAAATAGTAATAGTTATTAATTAATGAATCATTGAAATCAATTGTCCTTTGATGGTTATTTGTGTCTCATGTAATACCAACATATTTAGCTATATGCTTATGGTTCAAAATAATTGCTGGATTTTTAATAGGATAAATGGCAATCTTAGTTAGTAACTTTGGGGTTCTTTGGTTGTCTTTGAGTCATTGATTGGTTTGTATAGATCATAGAGATCTTGTGAAATAATAATATGCATTGTGGATTTTAAACTCTATTTATTTTTATGGTTCATTTGCATGTGAGTTGAGGAACATTTTGCTAGAGTTCACTTGTATAAGTTGATAGTTTAGAACTTGCGGAATGTGCTTCAAGCAAAATCCTAGGTTATGCTTAGTTTTAAATGTGATTTTAGATCTTCTTTGGATCGTTTGAGCTTTTAATTGTCTATTTTTATACATTCTCCCTAGTCAACCTATTTTGAGCCTTTAGCTTCTTCTTTTTTGGCAACCCCTTATAATTTTCTTTTATTCATATCCTCTTTTGTTACGGCGACTTTCTGCAGCCCTCAAATTTACAATTTAGGCCTAAAATCTAAGTTTGGAGGAGGATATAAGAATATTGTGACATGGAAGCTATCTGAAGAAGAAAGCAACAAGGCAACCAAAAAAAAAATGAAAAAAGACAACTCATGTTATAGGAAAAAGAAAATAAAATAGAAGATTAGAAGACTCCTCACCAAGATAAAGGACCAAAAATGAAGGTTTTATAGATAAAAAAAGAGTTTCGATAAAATTGATGTCAAGTGTCTCTTACTCCAAGCGATGAATATTCCAAAAGGTTTTTCTCATCTTGCATTGTTGCAAATGGAGAAAGAGGGTGGAGAAGTTCTTTTTGACTAAGATACTTTCAAGAGTGAATTGAGTGAAGTACCTAAAATAGATATACTCATTTTTATCTATAATTGACTCCCACCTTAAATCCAAAACCTTCATTATAATCCAATAAAGACCTAGTTGATTTTGAACCAAGTTTGCTTATATAGTAGAGCCGTAAATAAGGAAAAAGTCGCTGGTACTTGAAATTTTACTAGTAAACATTTCTTGTGAGAGAAAGTGAAAGTTTTTTTTTATGTGCTAAAAATTTCTAATATGAAACTACATTTTATGAAGTGAGCAATGCAAATAGAATGTAGAGGAGGAAGAGTTTAGATTTACTATGATGTACATGAATGAAATAGAGATCATAATGAATGAAAGTAACCCTTGAGGCTCAAAGTTCACACTTGAATTGCATGGTCCAAAATAGAATATTTAAATGTTCTTGTACTGAGGGTTACCAAAGAGTCGGTATCAATTTATTTGCTTGATGACAAGCAATGACTTTTAATGAAAAACATATATTTCATAATAAATATGACAGCAAGAGTAAATCTAAATTTCAATAAATTCTTATCTTGTACTGTAGCAGGAAAGAGCAAATAATAGAGAACAATTTAATACTTCTTTCGGAACAAATGCTTGTCAAACACAATAGTAATAATAAATTAGAGGAATATTTGATAGGAGAAATATTTTCATCACTCCATCAAAATATCAGTTGTGCAAAGTTCATAATAGATAGGGCTATCTTAGCAAGCCGAAAACTTCGACCTAGCGAAGCACAACACAAAAAATGTAGTCTTCTTTTTCTGTATTCAACCAAAAAAAATTATGCCACTTGAATTCGAATCCTGATACTATTATTAAATAATAATAATAATAATAATAATAATAATAATAATAATAATGATAATAATAATAATAATAATAATAATTTAATGATAATAATAAGGAATATACCAACACAAGATCTTTTAAATCTTGAGATGAAAATTCTTATACATTCAAATGAATTTGTAGATCAACTAAATAAAATGATGATAGTCAAGTTTTCTTGTGAAAGCAAGACATTTATTAGTTTGACTCTGTAGAAAAAATTATCAACAACTACTATAAAAAAAATACTGAATACTCTAACATCAAGTGATCTTCCGTCACATATGTATATCGTCAAACCCATAATGTCATTTAAGTTTCTCTTATTCTCTTTCTTTCTCTCTATATAAGTATAAGTATGTATATACTTTTATGTTTATAAATATCAATTAAATTTCAATTATTTATATTTCCTTGAATATGTTAGTTCTGAAAAAAAATGCCCCTATCTACATAGAAATTCGGAACCTTCAATGGCGTAGGCAATAAAACAAGGTTGATCTATAGAGGATTTGACAACAATGTTATATATGCAGCACTGCAACGGGTTAATATGTTACGAAGCATTTACTTATTTCAAGAATTTAACTTTCTCCCTCTGAAAATGAAGGATATCCTTTCAAATTCATGCAAAAATAATTTTTCTTACGTTTATGTTTTGTAGTGATGACAAAGCACAGGATCAAACAATACCCTATGTGGGATTGTGTCTACCACAATATGTTTTCTCATATGGATAACTTTATGTTACACTTTCAAAAGGAATATCAATATTGGTAATAAAAGTCCTGGTTACGATAGAACAACCAAAACAGATGGAATGAAATACATGAGGAATACCATTTATAAGAAAGTATTAGGTGAGATACACTTAATTATAAATTTTTAACCTTATAAAATCTAAATTAGTATGCAAATCAAATATATCTAATAAACACTTGACTTATTCATCTTTGTATGTTCGGACGAATAATTCACTTAATGATGATTTCTAATGATTACTCACAAAAACTTATTATATCAATTTATGTATACTTACTTACGGAAAACTTCATTGTATAACATTAATATTGGTTTAAGATAACGTGTACTACTAAACTCCGCATATATGCGCGAAAAATTAGTATCAAAGATATATATTTGAATGAGAAATATATGTCCTCTCTCTCTTGTTTCTTGTTCTATTTTGTTCGATGTTTAAAAGTAGATTAGCCCATCCGTTGACAAACTTCTTTCTATTTCTTTCCGTTTCTTGTTCTACTTTCCTCGATGTTAAAAAATAGATTAGCCTATATGTCACAAACCTCTTTTTGTTTCTCTCCGTTTCTTGTTCTAACTTAAAAAATAGATTAGCCCATTTATTCACAAACTTTTCTATTTCTTTTTCTGGTTTTGGCCAAAAAAGATTTTTCATGCCTAATTTTTTCATTCTTTTTCCTCCCGAAAATTAACAGCGCTTTCATTTCATAACCCTAGCTAAGGGGTTCCGTAGGGATATATAATTTTTATTGCAATTCACTTCCGTAACAAAGTTGCGGCGGCTTTAGCAGAAAAACCCACATTTCCCGTGTGAGTCTCTCTTCTCTTTGCCTTTTCCATTTTCTCTCTGTATGCAAAATCTAATTTTATAGTTGAATTGCAGAAGGTACGGTAAGAATGGCGGTTCCATTGCTGAACAAGAAGGTTGTGAAGAAGAGGGTCAAGAAGTTCATTAGACCCCAGAGCGACCGCAGAATCACTGTTAAGGTACCTTTTCCTGCCAAGCTTAGATTTACCGGTTTCAGTAGCTCAATATCCAAATAAGAATGTGTTTTATACCCTTCTGTTAGTATATCAACTCCATAATATTTGTGTTGTGACATGTTTAGGAATTAGACTGCAATTTTGGCAATTTTTGGCTGAGATTGCACCTAAAGCCTGATTTTTCGTAGGCCATTTGTTCTTAATTTTTGGTTTAAATAATGCTACCAATATAGGGATGAAGAGATTCACATAAAAATGGTGGTTATCAAAATTGTGATGACTTAATGTAGCTGCAAGATTGCCCATATATTGAATAAGTATATAATTGATCTCTCATTATTAATACCAAAAAGAGACTATTTTAGAATTATATTTGTGATATATATTTCAACAACTTGAGTAGATGCCTATTCTCAACGTTCATTCTTTCCATCATTTCATCCTTGACATAGCTTCACCTGTCAAGAATGCAATGTTGCATATTGTGCTAGGAAATGATTTCAAAAAAACTCTATAAAAACGAATAGAGGTTCATAACCATCTAATTTCTTTTTGAATTAAAGTTTTTCATACTTTCCAAAGTTGACAGAAATGAAGTGAGAATGTTTGGCTTGTTCTAAGTGACAATAGTCGATGACTAAGGTGCAAATAAAGAATAAGAGCACCTGAAAAGATATGTCCCCCATCTCCCTTCTCTCAAGAATCTCTATTTTCTTCGACAACTTCTTACCATATGTCGCCTCTCTTTGTAAGTTAGTGGAACCTAGGGATCAATTAAAACTTTTAATTTGACTAGTCATAGACTTCTATTACTTTTTTATAAGGCCATTTAGTCAAATATAACCCTATTTCTTTCTTCAGCCGACATCTCTCAGACAAAGAATAACCATGAAAGCAAGCAACATAGGAGCAGAATCCTATTTTTGTTTGGGTCACGGAGAATTGTAGTTTAACCATGAAAGAATAACCATGAAAGCAAGCAACATAGGTGCAGAATCCTACTTTTGATTGGGTCACACAGAATTGTAGCTTAACCTTATCCACACGACTCAATTTCAGCCGTCTCCTCAATAATTCCCTCTTTTTCTGCAAGAATTCAGTTGCACCAAATCTTCTATGAAGTACTTATCAGCTCTCACTATGTATTTTGTTTACATAGATACTCCAAGAAGACATGTTTAAGTTTTGCGGATGATTTACTTCCAAATCCTCCGCTGGTGAGAAGAATGGGGTACTAAGAATGGGATTGGGGGGATGAATGTGAAAAGTTTTAATGTCATTCACATAAAATGTAAATTCAAACGCAATACTATATAAACTACCTTCTAGTTTATACCATGGCTTGAGTTGTCGCTGTTTCAAGAGACAGCAAAGGGATCCCCCAGATCTTGCTCCTCTAGCTGCTCCATTTGCTGCCGATGGAAGATTGGTGGTGGCAAGGTAGGATCAAGATCTGCATGTTCAACCATTGGGAGTGCCTGCCCCCTTGAAACGGAGGCAGCTCAAGCCACTGTTAATAAACTTGAAGTTATATTGGTTAAGGTACTGCTTCTGAATTTACATTGTTTGTATGAATGTCATTGGCGGCGATTTGGAAATAAATCTTTTGCGAAAATTGAAAAGTGTATTCTTGGCAGATAGCAAAAACTTTTATAGAAAACCAAATAATAATCACAAATTCATTTTGCAGAAAAATTAGTGAAAGAAACTAAGATTAACTGCCTTTTGCCTTCATAGAACTCTGGGTTCTTTTTAAATAAGACATTTATGATGAGAATATTTCCTATCCCCCCCCCCCCC
>MCJB01023279.1:61327-92237 GCA_002018475.1 Nicotiana obtusifolia | reverse complement strand
CCCCCAAAAAAAAAGCAGTAAGCTGAACATCTTTATGCATAAAAATAAATAACTATTTCTTGAAACTGCAGAATTTATTTTATAGGTTTGAATGCTAATATCATTAATTAACCAATACCTACCATACTTTGGTAGGAATGGGAAATTTTGGAATACACCAACTTGTTCTCCTGTTACTTTGCATATTTTTTGTGAAAAGAAAGGCCATATTTTTTGAAACTTTTGGGAATTGAACAAGTTTCCATATTCTAGAAGAATAGATGGGGACTTCAAATATTTCCTACTTTTGATGCACCTTTTATTTTCTTTGCCCTAATATCCTATAAAAGGTTATTTTAGACAACAGATTCTTTTTTATTCTGAAAACGTGGAGACTAATTTACTGAACAAGTTTTGTGATAGAGTTGGGCCTTGAATGTTTCTGTTACTTGAACCCCCACTTGCACGACTTCATTATATTATCCTCTTTCTGCATTTTGTAATTTGTCAGTTTTTAGTGTAGTTTAGACGATTCTACAAGTTTAGATGGATGGTGGAATGAGAAAGCATCTAGTCTGTAGAGTATAATTGTTACTTTGTCCTCTTCTGAAAAGTACTAGTTGCACGTGTGTGTTGCGGCATATAGTATAAAAAGTATACAAAAAGAATAAATTATTAGAAAATAGCAATTGTTCTTAAACTAAATGCGATTTTTGTTCAAATGATCAAAGTGAATGTTGTTAGATTGATACAATTGTTGAATTCAATATCTTCTGAACATGTAAAGATGATGAATTCAGTTGAATTCGTTATATAGTTGTAGTTATAGAGACAAAATATGTTGTGTTGTTGTATCACACCTAACATCTCTTTATAAATGCTATATTCATAATGTCATAAAACAAGAAAATGATGATTTTATTAATTAATAGTAAATTTTGGACAAACGATTTTTTTCACACAACTAAGTGCACACTCTTGCAATTGTTATAAAATGGATCATAAAAAATTATATTAATCTTCGTGTAAGGAATCATTTAGTTTTCCAATTTTTGGAGAATAAAAAAATAAAATCTAATTTTAATTTGTCAAGATTTTGAAATAAATTTTTTATGTAGAGAAATGAGGTTGAGCTACTTTTATTTTATAACAAAAGAAATTAAAAGTTCAAACATGTGCCATGCTCTTTTCTTTCTTTCTTTTTTCTTTTCTTGGGTTGAGTTTAATATTAAAACTTTTTAATGTTTATATGTTTGTTTTTAGCATGATGATGGAATTTCTTTTTCGTAACCTAAGGGGTCGTTTGGTTTAATTGTGGGATAGACAAGGATAATCCCATGTGTTAGGTTATCCATGGGATTAGCTATCCCACCCTCTATATGGGATAACTAATCCTACCATTTTGATATAAAATTTATTTGGGATGAACTAATATCCATAACCAAACATGGGATAGATACATTCCCAAATTCTATCCCAAGGGTAACCCTACGACCCCCAAGTACACAGAATGCTTATTTGTTCGTTTAAAGTTCATAAAAATGTAAGTACGCTAAGTGGACCTCTGGTTATGTAAAAATATTGTCGAGATTCTTGTTGCTCTTAGTCTAAATTCATCCCAGACCAAATAAAAGTTAATACTATCCTAAGCTCATTTTGGATAAATTCTGCCAATGAGTGTACAATGCTGAGGACAATTTTTCAAAATTATAGGAAAAAATGACAAATTTATAATTGTATCTAAGTTCCCTATTAGTTTATCTAAAGTTTAAGATAGTAATTGTAGATACAATTTTACATAGTATGACTGTAGCTTAATTTATTGTTTAAATTAACATTACAATTGTACTTCTGGCTTCTACTAATTTATACTTAAAATTACATCAAAACTCTGTAAAAGTTTAAAAGGAATAAAACGAGAATGCGTTGCTGATGTCTTCCATGTAATCAATTATTGTAATTATTTGGAGAAAAGATACTAGTAGTTATATACTTCAGAGGCTAAGAGTAAGAAAAACTTTAATTGACACGCATTAAACTCCAAAAACATTTCCAAAGTCCATAAGGATATAAAAGTTGGTCAAATAAGGAATGAAATTATATAAGGTGAAATTTTAATTGAATTTGAAGTCCTAAATATTAGGAACTTCTACATAGTTTAAATAAGAAAAGAAAATTTTAGTTGATTCTGAAGTTCTAAATATTAGGGAAATAATTAAATGACTATTTGGTCTCGTGTGAGATATATTTTCTAAGGGTTAAAAAAGGTGAACAACATTTTGCTAAGGGACTTCATGCTATTAATATAATAAATATAGATAATCATTGATTTGCACATTATTATTGATTGGTTTAGTATGTGCGATTATGAAGGTTAATTGGTTTCATATATTGCTACAGGTCATTTTCATTACATCGAGAGGGGAATGCATCTAGGGTCCCAAATGCATTCACCTTTCATCGGTCAGCATGAACTGTGCTGGCTTACTAAATTAAACTAACTATTTTAATTTTTCTAAAACAGGAAAGCTGGCGCAGACCAAAAGGTATTGATTCTCGTGTTAGAAGAAAGTTTAAGGGATGTGTGCTGATGCCCAATATTGGATATGGGTCTGACAAGAAGACACGTCACTATCTTCCCAATGGCTTCAAGAAGTTTGTTGTGCAGAATGCGAGTGAACTTGAGATCTTAATGATGCACAACCGGTAATGCACTAAGCAGTCCTATTCTATCATTCGCTTTAAGTTTGATCATCTTTATTCCTGGCAGCTGATTGTATCTTTTCTTGTCAGAACTTACTGTGCAGAGATTGCACATAATGTGTCCACAAGGAAGAGGAAAGAAATTGTTGAGCGAGCAGCACAACTTGATGTGGTTGTGACGAACAAGCTCTCTAGGCTGCGCAGCCAGGAGGATGAATGAGCACTTTGGCTTTAGTATCTTTATATTGTTAGTGTCTGGACATGTTCTATGCATGCGTTTGACTGCAAATCAAATTTTGTTCGATATGGATTTTGGCCCATCCTTGTGTGGGTAATGTTAAAACTTTTCAGATTTTACGTATTTACTCCGGGCCTCTGGGTGATAAGTTGCCACTATGGTTACTTTCTACATGCATTTATGGGGTTTGTTGACTATATTATTATACAAGAGCTGTTGGAACGGACCATAGGAAACTAGAGTTTAAATCTCAGCATTGGCAGAAAATGCAAGGTGCCTTCTTTTCATCTGCATAAAGTTTAAATCTCAGCATTGACAGTAAATTCTGTTGAAGTTCAAGGAAGATAATCCGGACACAAAACTTACTTTAGAGTTTTGTTACAGAAGAAAGATCCAAGGTTTGATCTTTCAGAGCAAAAATACTAGTAATAAAATTAGTCAATTCATAAAATACTATTAATATTAATCAAATGCTACCAATATTAGCACGATCGGCTATTTGTATGCTTCTCCCTCTCTTTAGTCTACCTCCCCTCTCCCCTTTTTCACTAGCTAAAACTTACCTCTAATAGTTTTTCTTTTTAGTCAAGAATAATTGACAGAAGCAGCTTACTAGTGACATAGTATCTGCCCCAAATACATCAAAGCAAGATGTTCCTCCAATTTTTCAATTTTTTTTTAGAAGTCCTTCTGTCTATTCGTTAGCACTTGTAGGAATTCAAACTATAATTTTTCGGGATGATATTTTAGAATGAGTCAAAACTTAATAGAAAAATCAGTTTGTGAACTACTATAAGTAAGCGTGAAAATAGCACGGACTAGCTAGTTTTCGAACTGGTAATTGAAAAATAGCCAGCGTTTGTAAAGTCATTGAATAATAGCCACTATTTTGCTGCAACACAAAAAATCCCAGCATGATATACTGGAGATGGATGCACCTGTGTATGAACTTCAAGCATATTATGCTGAAACTCCAGTACACGAAAAGTTCCAGCATAATATACTGGAGATTGGAGCACCTGCGTATGAACTTCCAGCATATTATACTGGAGATTGGAGCACCTGTGTATGAACTTCCAGCATATTATACTGGACCAGTGTATTATAATGGAACTCCAGTATATTATACTGAAACTCTAGTATATTATGCTTGAACTCCAGTATATTATACTGGAACTCCAATATATTATGCTGGAAGTTCACATGTAAAACATTCTAACTCCAGTATATTATGCTGGAATATTTTTCGGATTTTGAATAGTGTTTTTGTTCAGATTTATCTTTACATAAAAAGTGGTTAAATTTCGATACTTTTGAAACTGTGGCTATTTTCGTGGTCCAACATATATATTTTACAGAATCAACATGCAAAAAATAAAATAGAAAAAGTAAATGCGTGCTCTTTATAAATTTAAGATCAGACAATATATAAAATTTGAAAAAGTTTGGAAGTGATTTAGAGTTTTAACTCCATTGAAGCTCTCTTAAGTTTTAGATTGAAATTCGGGTCATCAAAATTAGAATTTGTTTTGAGTGAGCGTTGTTGAAATAGTCCGGGTATATCTCAAGAAGTTTGAATTTTAATTTTGGGGTGATTTGATAGAGAATTCGGGTGGTTTGAATTGAAATTCAAAGTAGAAAATGAACATGAAAGAAGATGATATGTGTATCTCACTATGTATCTTCCATGCATCATTTGTGTATATATATATATATATATATCAAGTGTGTATCCCTTATATATCCCATGTATACTTGTGTATAAGATACATATGTAGCAAAGAAACATTTAAATTGAATTCAACTACGAATTTTAACTTCAAACCAGTGTAAAATTACCTCCAATCTTTCTCAAAGTTTCTATATTGCCTCATCTATGCCTTTTCAACGAATTCAACCATACGCATTGAAAAAGATCTTCTTTGTCTAGGTTTGTTGAATGTCGTATATTATTATTGATAATAAATGTTGACTCCAAATCAGTTTAAATCACCTCCAATCTCTCTCACATATTGTATATTGTCTCATATATGTTTCAAACGAACTCCAACCATACCCATTTGAAAAAAAAAATTGCCTATAATTTTTTGAATGTTCTATACCATTGGTAACTTTTTATGACTATTTTGGTAGCATGACACAATGTCTAATTATTAAGTAGTGTCTATTTATGGCTATTCCTGTAGTTTTCCCTTATTTCAATCTTGACTTAAATTTTTTGAATGGTCCAATAAGTTTATCCATAGATGGTAGTAACTCAAATAAAGCTCAAAACAAAACAAAATCAATATTAATGCTAACGAAAGAAATCCAATTCAGCACTAAAAATGACAAAGGTGTTGGATATCTATTTTTCAGTTTTGCATTGGTTTAGATAGTGAAAATACATAACTTCATTTTATTTTTGCTTTAGTGTTGAGTCATGTAATTAATACTTACTAGTCCCAGGATACGCGCTTTATCGGCGTCCTCATATCAATGAGTAAACAATTTTTAATATCACATAAACCTTTTAAACTAATATAGTTGAGTTATAAAATAAAATTAAATTAAAAAGTATAAGCTACTAAAATAATAAATATTAATTGCATTTAGCGTGTTATTCATTAAAGTGAATGCAAGAAATATCAACAAGATCAACAACAACAACAACAACAACAACAACAACAACAACAACAACAACAACAATAATAATAATAATAATAATAATAATAATAATAATAATAATAATAGTAATTCATCTAAAATATATTACGGTCTGCTATTTATTTAATATTATTTTAAGTTTACATTTTAATCTATTTACTCTTAATACTTTACCATAATTGATTTTTCACTTTTACTGATTTTTTTAACTGCCAGTTTGCTTGATCTTATGGAAACAAATTTATGTAACTAAGAGGTTTATCAACTAAAAAATAATTTTACTTAGGTGAGAATTTGAAAAAATAATTGAAATGTATTTTTTGTGAATAATTAATTTAAAGACTTAATTATTTATTTTTATCATTATAGTAACACATTAGATTTTGTTGATTCAAATTCTTATAATTAGCACATACCAAATTTTAAATATTGAACTGTAACATGAGAAAAATTACATTTATGTCACATTGCTAAAATAAAAAAATAATTTATATAAGGTAATTTAAATTATTTTTAAAGTACAAAATCAATTAGCCCAAATAGTTTCTTTGAGCCGTACCATCATGGAACGTGCATGTGTTAAGTACAATTTTGATTAAGGCGAGTAGGGAATTAATTAAAATTTTAGTTGATGTTAAATCCCAAATATTAAAAAGTTAATATGGAATGTATTGTAGTTATATTAAATAATTCAGAAAAGGAAATTATTTATATAAGGTAAAATCTAAATTGATTACTTCTAAATATTAGGACTTCATACATAATTCAATAAGAACTAAGTCCTAAATATTAGGAAAATAATTTAATAAAACAATAAAGAAGAATATTGCAAAGAAGAGAGAGAGAGAGAGAATTCCTATTGCTTTAGGATAAATTACAATGGAATATGACCCCTCTATTTACAGGGAAAGAGTGACTTAGCCACCAAGTAAAATTCCTAAAATCTCTCTAAAATATAGACATTCACCTTAAATACAATTCTATTTATAACACTCCTCCTTGAATGTCTATTCAACAGATAATGTGCCTCGTTAAAACCTTAACTAAAATAAATCCTAGTAGAAAAAAATTCTAGAGAAGGAAAAAGAGTACACATGTTTAGAAATACGCCTTTTGGTTGCCTCGTTAAAAACCTTGCAAGGAAAACCTAGTGGGAAAAAATCTTGTAAGGAAAAAAGAGTACAACGCATATTAACTCCCCATGATAAGAGCATCAATTCACATCTTTGAGCCTTCACATCCAAATCTTGTACACTAGTGCTTGAAGGTTGACGTAAGTATAAATTTTGTGAACGAATCAGCCCTATTATCATTTGAACGAATCTGTTGCACATTGATATCACAATTCTTTTGAAGATCACGTGTGAAAAATAACTTTGGTGAAATGTGCTTTGTCCTATCTCCTTTTATGAATCTTCCCTTCAATTTGTCTATGCATGTTGCATTGTCTTCATGCAAAATCGTGGGTAGTTTGTTACACTTCAAATCATATTTGTCTCGAATAAGGTGTATTATAGACCTCAACCAACACAAATTCTCGACTTGCTTCATGAATAGCAATTATCTCAGCATGATTAGATGAAATGGCCATGATTGATTGCTTAGTCGATCGCCAAGATATGGAAGTGCCTCCACATTTAAACACATAGCCTATTTGAGATCGAGCCTTGTGTGGGTCAGATAAATACCCAGCATCGGTATAACCAACAAGATCGGGACTGCAATTATTATTATAAAATTAGCCCATATACTTAGTCCCTTTTAGATACCGCAATATGTGTTTGATTCCATTCCAATATCTTTTTGTAGGAGCAGAGATACATCTTGCTAAGACATTAACTGAAAAAGTTATATCAGGCTTGTTGTATTAGCAAAATACATTAGTGCACCAATTGCACTAGGATATGGTACTTCAAGACCAAGTAGCTTTTTATTTTTTTCTTGAGGTTGGAACAGATCCTTATTCACATCAAGTGATCAAACAACCATCAGAGTACTTAATGGATGCGCTCCATCCATGTAAAACCATTTTAATACTTTTTTTGTGTAGGTAGATTGATGAATAAAACTCCCGTTTTCCAAATGTTCAATTTGCAAACCGAGACATAATTTTGTCTTCCCGATATTTTCATCTCGAATTCCTTCTTTAAATAATCAATTGCCTTTTGGAGTTCTATAGGAGTTCCAATAAGATTTATGTCATCAACATATACGGCAAGTACAACAAATTCCAATATTGTTTTCTTTATAAAAACACATAGGCAAATAGCATCATTTATATAACTTCCTTTCATAAATACTCACTAAGACGGTTATACCACATTCGTCTTGATTGCTTTAGACCATACAAAGATCTTTTGCAATTTGATTGAAAATATTTTTCGGGACTTTGAATTATGTGTGTCGGGCATTTTAAATCCCTCGAGAATTTTCATGTATATCTCATTATCAAGTGAGCCATAAAGGTAGGCGGTAATGACATCCATTAAATGCATGTCAAATTTTTCATGGACAGCAAAACTAATTGCATCTATAACAGGTGAATATGTCTCTTCATAATCGACACCGCACCTTTGTGAAAATACTTGTGCAACAAGGCATTCCTTATATCTTTGTACCTCATTTTTCTCATTTCTCTTACATACAACAACCCATTTATAGCCAAAAGGCTTAACACCATTAGGTGTTTGGACTACAGGCCTAAAAACTTCACGCTTCGTAAGTGAATCCAACTCAGATTGGATTGCTTCTTGCCATTTTGGCCAATCACGTCTTTGTCAACATTCTCCAACAGATTGAGGTTCAAGATCCTAATTATCAGACCTCCTTTTTCCCGAGGGATAAAGGAATTTTTTCAATTAAATTGACATTATTCAAAATGGGATTATTTATTTAATTTACAGTCGCCACTTAGAATAAATTATTAAAGCGTCCCAAGTCGCCGATTTATTTTCAATCCCAAATCGAGAAAATTGACTCCGTTTAAAGTCTGCTAAACATAGAAGACCGGGTAAGAAATTCTGTTAACCGGAGAGAAGGTGTTAGGCATTTTCGGGTTCCGTAGTTTTAGCATAGTCGCTTTGATCATACCTGGACTAATTAAATTGTTTAATTAATCATTTTTAGAACCTACGTACATTTAACTTTTTACCACTTTTAATTATGGCATTATATGGATTTAACTTTGAAACGTATCACATATGCGTAAATCCGTTTTATTTGGGGGTGCTACAATCATGTCACACGTACGTGTACACAATTAATCGCGCTTTATTAATTACTAATATTATTCGGCCAAAGTTGCGCGAACGCATACTTTGATTTATTTTTGGAAGTCATGATTATGTCATGCGAACGTGTACACAATCACGAAAATAGATTTTAAAGAGCGCCTAAAGCATTCTACGACGTTCATGAATGGATTTATTTTCCTAAGATATGAAGTTTTGTTTGTAAAGGATCAAAGATTGTGAAGTTTAAACATTTTAACAGGGAGGAATTAAAGAAGTTAGTCAAAAAATAAACTTCTCAAATTTGAAGTAGTGAACGTCTTGCAGAACACTGAAAGGTACGGACTTCCATTACCTTGGACCTACTGAAAGTGAATATTTTTGAGGAAATAGACTCTGTTTAAAGTCCGCTAAACACAGAAAATCGGGTAAGAAATTCTGTTAACTCGGGAGAAGGTGTTAGGCATTTCCGGGATCCTTAGTTTTAGCACGGTCGCTTTGATCATACTTGGCCTAATTAAATTGTTTAACTCACTTTTAGAACCTATTGTTTAACTTTTTACCACTTTTAATTATGGCATTATATGGATTTAACTTTGAAACAGATCACATATGCGTAAATCCGTTTTATTTGGGGTGCTAAAATCATGTCACGCGTACGTGTACACAATTAATCACGCTTTTTAATTATTAATATTATTCGGCCAAAGTTGCGCGAACGCATACTTTGATTTATTTTTGGAAGTCATGATTATGTCACGCGAACGTCTACACAATCACGAAAATTGATTTTTCATGACTGTTTTACTACTTAGGTTTTCAGCATGTATAGGCATTTATCACACCAAATATGTCAATCTACACACAAATTTGCAGTAGAATCATGAAGGAACAAACAACATACACACAAGCTAAAGATAATAGAGATTTCATAATAATACAATATTTTTACATTAATTACATGACTTAAGATCAGAACATGTACCTTGAAATGTAGTAATGGAACTTAGAATGGCCAAATAAAAGCTAAATGGAGAATAAGTTCAGCAATACTCAAGAATCAGTGGCGAGTAAACAGAAAACAGTAGTAGAAAGTCCCAGAACGAACTTCAACTTTAGTTCGAAATTAACTTGAGAAGATCAACAGTTGATGAAGAAAACTCAGAACTTCTGAAATCTTTGTATATCTAAAAATGCAGAAATTCTGGGTGTTTTTCTTCTAAAATGCAAAGATTAATGTGTTTCTCTTGAAGGACAGAATGCAGGTATGTGTGTGTGTTTTCTGCAGGAATTGATCTATTATATAGAGTGTCGGGACTATCCTATATGAGGGAAAAGGGGAGGGATATAAGGGAATATGTCAGCTGAATTTTAGGAAAGAAAGGATCCGTTTATAACCATTTTTTTGGGACAACTGTCCCTTTTCAGATGTTTATCTGATTTTTCAGCATCTTTTTCATAACAAATTTGGACAGCTGTCCCCTTTTTCCAGCTGCTCTTTTTCTAGAAACATCTCAAAGACCCCCAAATTTCTTTATTTCAATTAACTCTATTAAGTTTCGAGTATTTACAAAACAACTATAATAGGACAATCATGCAAATCCATAAATTAAAACAAAACCAATACGTAATTTTAACAAATAAACTTTTTTACTATCCAAATTAATCTAAGATCAATTAACCTAATATTACGCATTTAAACTAACTACTACGTAATTACACCTCTTAATAAAATCTGAAGTTAATTTAGTTGAAAACCTTAATTAAGACAGTGCATCTTGAAGAAAACTGAAAAAGCAAAAAGGTTGTTTGGTCGAAGGAAGAAAAAGAAGAATAAAAGAAAAATAAAGGGAAAGGAATTACCTACTATTCTCAGACAAAGAAATCTTTGAAGGGTATGACGATCATAACCAACTTCGATGTCTTGAAACGAGCCGAAATTAGCATCGTTTGATTGTTCTCATTGAGAACAATTAAACAATGCAAACTTCGGGCCGAATCAAGTCTTGGAAACCTTAAAAAATTGAACAAGGAAGATTAGGGTTTCTGGAGGGTTTTTGGATTTCAAATTCAAGGAGTTCTAATGGTTTTTTGGGGAAATTGATGAGGGATTAGGATTTAGGAAGATGTAGGGATTATGTGGTACAGTTTTGGGTATGATTGGAGACGGGCCGCCGCCGTAGACGATTTCCGGCGGCGACAGAAGGTGTAGGGTTAGAGAGGTGAGAGGCGAATGGTCTTTGAGGGAATGGAGATGGTTTGGGGGTCCGCTTTAGACACTCTTAAGAGACGGGGAAGGTTAGTTCTAGGCCGCAGGATCATATTAAACGAATGACCATGATTGAACGTTACCAAAACGGCGTAGTTTTGGTTATTAAAGGGCATGGACCGCATTGGGAGTTGGTGGGGATTGGACTGGGCGAGATTGGATTTAGGCTTCACATTAAATTGGCCCAAATGAAGTTGAAAGACCAAATAGCTTACTTCTTTGCTTTTCTTTGTTTATCTTTGATTTTAAATTCTAAACAAAATTAATTAAAATTCTAAATTAAATCCTAACTTAAATCTAATTTGCAAAATTTAAACCTACTTATCTATTTTCTAACATTTAAATAGTTAAATAACTTAACACTAATGAAACGAAATTATTAATATAAAACTAAAAGTTAAAAATGTAAAAATGACCATTGTATTTTTTGTGATTTCATTTAAAACGCAATTAAGATCTAAAATGCTATGCAATGAAGAATTGAACATTTTTATGGTATTTTTTATGATTTTAAGATATTAAATATACACCAAAATGCAACCAAATACAAGCAAACAATTAAAAAGAAATTCCTAAAATTCTATAAAAATAAAAAACAATTAGAAAATTTATTTTTTTGTGGATTTTATAGGAGTATTTTTCGTAGGGAAAAAATTACGCGCTCACACTAATTATCTTGCATAATGCTAGACGCAAATTGTATGCAAAGACATAATCCACCACTATATCCAATCGATTCAAATCTGTCTCAATATCGATTAGATTTATTGATAGTTCTTTATTTTCTTGAGTCTCAGGCTTATTGATTTTCTCGTGAATCTCTGGATTGGTTAAATCACGAGTTTCTTTATGAGACTCATTTGTAGTGTCATCTTGATCATTTTTTTTCCTTGTTTTAGGATTTCGATCCTTAGGACCCAATGGTCTGCCACGCTTTAGGCGTGCTTTTGACTCATTAGCTTTGACACTAGAAGATTGTCTAACAGGGACATCAATACGAATTGGAACATTCTCTACAGGGATATGTGATTTTGTTATCCTTTTTCAGATTCAAATGCATCTAGCATTTGATTTGCTATTTTTTGCTAATGGATAATCTTTTGCACCTCTTTTTCACAAATAGAGGCACGTGGATCAAGATGAGACAATGATGGATTTTTTCACAAAATTTCCTGTTTGGTTTCACCAATTTCCCTCCTAATTTTGGGGAAAATGCCTCATCGAATCGACAATCTTCAAACGAGCAGTGAACAAATCTCCCATTAATGTTTCGAGGTAGCGAATAATGGAGGGCGATTCAAACCCAACATATATTCCTAACTTTCTTTGGGAACCCATCTTGGTGCGATATGGCTGTGCTACAGGCACATATTCTGCGCATCAAAAAATTCTTAAATGAGATATATTAGGTTGATGACCCAAAACTAATTGCAACGGGGAATATTTATGATAATTTATCGGTTTAAGACGAACTAGCATTGCTGCATGCAAAATGGCCTAATCCCAAACAGAAGTGGCTAACCTCGTTTTCATGAGTAACAGTCTTACTATCAATTGTAGACGTTTAATCAAAGACAATGCAAGGCAATTTTGAGTGTGAATATGAGCTACAGGATGTTCCACTTTTATCCCAATTGATAAGCAATAATCATTAAATGCTTGGGATGAAAACTCAACAGCATTAGTCTAATAGACTTAATTGGATTATCGGAAAATTGTGCCCATAATCAGATTTTGTGCCATTAATTTTGCAAATGCCAAGTTGCGAGATGACAATAGGCACACATGAGACGATCTATAAGATGCATCTATTAAGACCATAAAATATCTAAATGACCCACTAGGTGGGGAATAGGTCCACAAATATCCCCTTGTATACGTTCAAAAAACGCAGGGGACTCAATTCCAACCTTTGTTGGTGATGGTCTAATAATTAACTTGCCTTGATAAGAAGAAGCGCAAGAAAATTTATTATTTAAAAGAATCTTTAAATTCTTTAGTGGATTCCCATTTGAGTTTTCTATAATCAGTCTCATCATAATTGATCCAGGATGTTCCAATCGATCATGCCAAAGTACAAAAGTATTGGAATCAGTAACCTTTTGGTTTACAATAAAATGTGCCTCAATTGTACTAATTCTTGTCCAATATAGGGCACAAGATAAATATGAAAACTTCTCAATCACCCTCTTCTGACCATTTTTCGTAACGATGAGATATTCAAGATTATTCTCATCTATTGTCTCAATATGATATCCATTTCGATGGATATCTTTAAAACTCAACAAGTTCCTCTTGGACTTGGAGGAGAACATTGCATTATCTATGATAAATATTATTTCCCTCAGCAAAGTTATAGTAGCTCTTCTAGAGCCTTCAATTAAATTACTACTACTAGAAATTGTAGTAACATCTGCCTTATACATACTCAAATGAGAAAAATATTTCTTCTCTTTGAATGTTGTATGTGTCGTACATGAATCAATTAAACAAATATATTTTTTTAATTAAACTTTGATCCAAGTTTGCTTTGTGAGATATCTATATTTGCTTCCCATGATTTGACATACAAAAGAAATATACGAATAAACATTAGTATTTTCAGAGAAAAAGGAAAGAAACAAAGTTAAACTAGTGATTCAATAATGACCTTTTAAAGCAATTTCGAGCAAATTCTGATTATGATACAAATAATTACGTTGCTATATAATATTGTAATTAATTGGATGAATTTTAAATGGAAATGAGAGTGTAACTGTAGCTAATATATTGTTAAATCCAACGTAAATCGTAATACTATCATCACAAAGGACTACTGTTGAATGTAGTACACATTGACCAATGACTACTGTGGGAACGAACAAAATAGTGTACCTATCATAGAATATTTATATGAGATGCTACTGTTTATTGTTCAAAATGGAAAAGAAAAGAAAGTACGTAACTTAAATGCAATTATCTTTGTCCAAAGGTAGCCTTTACAACAAGTAAAATGAATGTAGTACACATTGACCATAAACTGTTAATACTTAGCTGTTGGCACGGGATTAATATATATGGAGGAATATGTTCAATGATAGCCCAATTTATAATACAAATATAAATTACTGTATTATGATGAAATAGTAATTTTTGAATTATTTAATTAAAATGAACTAACATTATTTCATAAAATAAATAATACTAATTAATACTAATGACAATCACTCAGGTAATGAACTGTGATTACATGATGTTTATTCACTAGCTACTATGAATATGCAGAAATAACTAATAAAAAAATTAAAATACTCAATCATCTTTAACCACGGATCTATCACCGATCAAGTGGTTTATTTTTCCATCAGGGTGCTCAAAGAAGTCTGCCACATTCAAGTGGGTGATGCCAAATTCATTGTCAGAGATAAAATTAGCTTCAGGGCCTTTATTTTTTAGAGATGCTTGATAAAGCTTAACCAAATGTCTTGGTGTACGACAAATATTTGCCCAATACCCTTTTCCACCGCAATGATAGCATTCAGTTTCTGAACCCTTTGCCTTTAGCTTCTCATCTTTCCCTTTCCACTTTTGGTGGTTAGTTTTCTTTGGGGGATTATTAACACGAGAAAAATTTCTTCCATGGCCACGGCCACGGCCACGAACAGGACCGCGACCTTTTTCACTCTTAGCATAACGGGAATACATCTCATCCACTTCAGGTAATATTGTAGACCCAGTGAGCCGAATGTTGTGATTACTCATGAGCAAGTCATTATTTCGTTCAACCACAAGGAGAAGAAAAATCAACTCAAAGTACTTCTTGAAACCTTTCTCTCTGTACTGTTGTTGCAGGATCATATTGGAGGCATGAAACGTTGTGAACGTTTTTTCAAGCATATCATAGTCAGTGTTACTATCTCCATAGAGTTTCAATTTAGAAGTAATTCTGAACATTGCAGAATTGTATTCAGAAATAGACTTAAAGTCTTGGAGCTCAGATGAGCCCAATTATATCGTGCTTGTGGAAGTGTGACCAACTTTAAGTTGTCATATCTTTCCTTTAAGCCATTCCACATAACAAGTGGATCTTTGACTGTGAGATATTCTATTTTCAACCCTTTATCAAGGTGATGGTGCAAGAAAATCAAAGAGCTAGCACAGTCTTGGGTAGATGCTTTATTTTTATCTTTAATGGCGTCTCCAAGATCCATTACATCTAAATAGATTTCAGCATCCAACACCCATGTCATATAGTTCTTGCCGAAATTTCAAGGGCGAGGAACTTTTGTTTCATAATATCAGTCATAGTTAAAAGAAGAGAAAAGTTATACCTTAATCTTCTCAAAGAGTTTCTTGAGACGATAAAGTCTCGTGCTGATAACGTGTAATAAAACAATAAAGAAGAATATTGCAAAAAAAGAGAGAGGGAATTCCAATTGCTTTGGGATAAATTACAATGGAATAGGACCCTTTATTTATAGGAAAAGAGTGTCTTAGCCACCAAGTAAAATCCCTAAAATCTCTCTAAAATGTAGACATTCACCTTAAATACAATTCTATTCATAACAGAGTTACTATTTTGTCCAATTTAAAATCTATTTTTAAAGGTTAAAAAACGAGAACGACATTTCACTAAAGATTCTTCGTGCTTTTAAGATAACTAGCTTTAGAGTACATGCATTGCATGTGTAAGCCCATCTATTAATAAAAGAATTGTATTATAACAAGAATAAATTACGTATAATAACAATTGGCGTCCTAATATGTCACGACCCGGAATTCTCACCTTCGGGACCGTGATGGCGCCTAGCATTTCACTTGCTAGGCAAGCCGGCGTTAAAAATAATTTATCCATTTTTAACAGTTCTGATTAAGTG
The DNA here is from genome assembly GCA_002018475.1 of Nicotiana obtusifolia. Taxonomy (NCBI): domain Eukaryota; kingdom Viridiplantae; phylum Streptophyta; class Magnoliopsida; order Solanales; family Solanaceae; genus Nicotiana; species Nicotiana obtusifolia. The sequence continues at coordinate 76,316 of MCJB01023279.1, read as the reverse complement.
ATGATAAAGAAGCTGAAATAACTGTAATAAATCCGAGGTAAAGTACGGAAAGCCATAATAACTGAAACATCTAATACAATCCCAAATCTGGTGTCACAAGTACACGAGCTACTAGAATAGTACAAATAAAGGTCTTAATAAAAATAAAGTTGTCTGAGGGAAAGTACACAGCTAAGATAAAAAAGAAGGGGACTTTAGGGGCTACAGACGCCGAGCAGCTGTACCTCAAGTATCCACTCGACAGCCGACCCGAGCAATCTATGGACCGCTGCTGGGACCGACTCCAAATTCTGCACAAAAAGTGCAGAGTGTAGTATGAGTACAAATGACCCCGTGTACCCTGTATGTGCCGAGCCTAACCTCGACGAAGTAGTGACTAGGCTAAGGCAGTCACTTACAATAACCTATATGCAGTATAAAATAATAGCAGGAAAGAAAATGCGGGAACGAATTAAAGCAGTTAATACATGAAAGTAACTCAATCTCCAAAGAAAAATCAATAAATGCCAGAAATACTAATCCTTAGAGTCTCGTATAAAGATACCGAAGCCAACACAACACGATAAGGAAATTGAAAACATAGACTGTTGCGGCACGCAACTCGATCCCATCGTACAATACAATCCTCCCTTATTCCGCCATAATAATATAACCAGTAATAAATAAATAAATATATGTTGTGGCACGCAACCCGATCCCACCATATAATCTGAATCAATATCAAAATTCACCCTTATTTCATCATATCAATCTACCCTTATTTCATCTATTGCGGCGCACAATCCGATCCCACCGTATAAATATAAATTCACCTTATTTCGCCATATAAATCCACCCTTATTTCACCTATTGTGTCGCGCAACCCAATCCCACCGTACAATATGAATAAATCAATAAGTGAATTTAACTTAACAACTTAAAGCACAAGAGTCCTCTACGATTAATGGATATGAAGCCGAAACAGAAAGGAAATCTCGTCTCAAATTAAGAATCCACTATATTGAATGCTAAACAGCAAGACAATTCAAATAAATGACGACTAAGGATACAAGTAAGTCATTTAAGGCAAGTAGTAGTAAGTCATGAAAGCATGGGAGAATCTAACATTTTTAACACGAGAATAATAAGTGACAAGTAGTAAATAATTGGCATGCGAAGCATTTAAAGCACATAACAGTTAAGGCATGAAAGGAAATAATTAATGAAATGCAAAAATAAGGGAAACAAGCAATTCGACGGCGCATAAGCACTCGTCACCTCGCATATACGCCGCAACACATGAATTTCACATAGCACATAATTCAATGGTTCCTAATTCCCTCAAATCAAGGTTAAATCCAACACTTACCTCACTCCGCAATCAACTCAAAGTTCAACCACGGCCTTCCCTTTTGAACAAGTCTCCGAACCCACCAAATCTATCTAATTATTGACTAAACGATTCAAATAAACTTTATAAACTACTCATGAATGAAAGTTCAATTTAAATTATTATTGAAAAAGTCAACAAAAGTCAAAACCCGGGCCCGCTTGGTCAAAACCCAAAATTTGGACCAAAATCCAATTATCCATTCACTCCCGAGCCCGGTTATATAATTTATTTCGAAATCCGACCTCAATTCGAGGTCTAAATTCTAATTTTTCAAAAATCCCTAATTCTATCCAAATCCCCAATTTCCACCATGAAAATCCTAGGTGTAATGATGAAAAATTATGAAATGTAATGGGTAAATGAAAGAAAGTAGATTAAGGTCACTTACCAAAGAAATTAGGAAGAAATCCTCTTGGGAAAATTGCCTCTAAGGTTTTTAGGGTTGAGAATATGAAAGAATGAGCTACAATCCCATCTATCTCAGCTTTTGACCGAGCGCAGAATTCACAAATGCGACCTGGGGTTCGCAATTGCAAAACCCACAAATGCTAGACATACTTCGCAATTGCGAAGAAGCTCCATCTCTGCTATCATCACATTTGCGATGATTTGTTCGCAAATGTGAACTATGGTCCTCCGCAAATGCAACCTGCAAATGCGATCCCAGCTGACCCAACCTCTCTTCGCAAATGCGAACATGATAGTAATTTGATTCTTCACAAATGCGAACACTGACCTCGCAACTGCGAGGTCAGAGACCTGCACCAGAACAAATTTTTCACCAACTATTTTTTAAGTCCACAATCACTCTGAAGCCTATCCAAGACTTACTCGAGCCCTCGGGAATCCAAATCAAACATGCATACAAGTCCAAAATCATCATACGAACTCACTCGCGCGATCAAAACACCAAAATAACACCTAAAACTACAAACCGGACACCAAAACGAATGAAATTTTTAATGAAGCTTTAGAACTTTCATTTTAACAAACGGACGTCCGAATCACGTCAAATCAACTCTGTTTTGCGTCAAATTTTGCGGACAAGTCATAAATACAGTAATGATCTTATACCACGTTCCGGAACCAGAATCCGAACCTGGTAGCAACAAAGTCAATCTATGGTCAAACTTGAAATTTCTAACCTTTGGACCTCTACTCTTCAACAAATTATGATACATCAAGTTAGGGACTTTCGAATTCAATTTCGGGCATAAGCCAAAGTCCCAACTCATGATACGGACCCACTGGTACCGTTAAAATACTGATCGGGTCCGTTTGTTCAAAACGTTGACCAAAGTCAACTCAAGTAAGTTTGAAGGAACGATTTCGCATTTTAATTAATTTTTTACATAAAAGCCTTCCGAAAAAAGACAGAAACTGCGCACGCAAATCGAAAAAGACTAAATAGAGCTATTTGAGGTTTTGAAACACAAAATTAAGGGTTTAAATTCTAAATGACCTATCGGGTCATCACATAATAGATCCAACATACATTTAAATGAAAAAATGAGTGTAATTTCATTGACGTAATAGGCGACTTCAAAATTATTGGATACTGAGCTGGCAAACGTGAACAATTTAATTAGTTAAGTTAGTTATGTAGCATTTGTTATATCTAACCACTATTATAATTTTACCAAATAAGAATTCTATTTTCAAGAGGTAAAAAAATTGATCTTACATTTCATTTTTGAATCATTGTGTTTGTAGAATGATTAGTGTTATTTACTCTTTCCAATTACCTTTCTCACTCTATCTGTTTTCTATAGTTGTAAATATTTTTCTTATTTATTTATTTTAATTATTGATTTTAATTTTCAAATATTATACGAAAAAAAGGAATGGTTATATCTAATAGTACTATTTATCAGAATGTAAAATTATTTTTTAACACAAAACTATTGTACGAATGATATTTGATTGAAGAGTAAAATGATGTTCAAATTTTCATGGACATTTAGATCTATCAACTGATTATTATATGTTTTCTTACTTTGTATAATAGTATAAATAAATAGTGGATAAATTTTTTATTTTATCTTCTTTAAATAGTTCTTTTTTCACCATCTTCTCTAGAGAAGATCGATTAAAATTCTTCTCATAAATCTCTCTTATATGATAAAGCCTTCAATTATTTATGTTGATGAGTTGGTGCTCTTCCTGTATGAGAAGATAGAATTTGCGTTGGTGCCCAGATTCAATTGGAAAAATAGAAATTGTTTGTAAAATTGATGGTTAACAAATTTAGCAAATATCAAATTATTTATTAATGGAATATTCTAATTCTTAAGGATATATCAAGAAAAAGCGAAAAAAGAAACGTGTTAGGACAACTAAAATATTGCCGAATACAAATGTTTTGAAAAGTGAAATTAATTTAATGTTATGATTTTCTATATAGTTCAAATAAGAAAATGTTTAATATTTAAATGTTTAGTTAATTTTAAACTCCTAAATATTAGGAAAATAATTTAAATAAAAATTTTGTCTAGTGTAACATCTATTTTTAAGGGGTAAAAATGACGGACGACATTTTGTTAAGCACCTTCGTGCTTTTAATATAGTACTAGTCTTAGCGTATGCGCGTTGCGCGTGTCCCTCGTGTTAATGAAAATAGATTTTTAAAAATAACATAAATAATATTCAAAAGATGTGTTTGCATTATAACATAAAACTTAACAAAAAATTATAAGTTCCAAAATGATAAATATTAATCATATTTGGGAGTTTGATCTACTCTAATGGTTCTTTCTTCCGTTTATTCTCTTACTTGCTTTATTCTAGAACAAAGTCATAGAAATTGTGTTGATCAAAAAGTAAAAAATCGTTCAACTTTATTTGAGCACTTACAAAGGTGCATTACATGTATATTTCATGTTATTTATTACACAATATGTGTTAGATATTTTACTAAAAATAAAAATTTCTTTACCTATATTTTACTCATTTTAACGGGACCTCTAAACAATAACCTTATTCTATTTATACCTAAGTAATCACATAAGCATTCGAACTCAATTATTATTATCATTTCTTATAAATTTTTAGGTCAACCGTTATTTTATTTTACCAATAATTTCTTTCTAATGTACTTTTACTTGCGGCTAATTACATATATACGCTATTTTCCTATTCATGTTTTTTTCTGTACAAAATATTGATCAATCTTTTTACCATTAAAAATAATTTCACATTCTGAAAAGATTGTCATATAATTATTTCTTAATATTTAGACAGTAAAAGTGGACAAAAAAAATTTAGGTATACTTCAAATTTTAAGCCCTTTTATTGGTCAAAGTAAAAAGAACGTCCTAATTGGTAAGTCTAAATTCATATCACCTCAATCTAATAATTCCATATTAGTTTTAATCAAAATTATGTATTGCGTGCACTTCTTTTACGTGCTTTTAGCTAAAATAATTAAATAATAATTGTTATGTCGCAATTGAACTATTTTATTTTATGTCCTATTTGTTAACTAAAGTTAACATTTAAATAAGAAAATGATTTATATAAGCAAACATTTTCTTGATTTTGTATTCCTAAATATTAGGAGTTCCTACATAATTCAAAAGAGGAAAGAAAATTTAGTTGACTCCAAAGTCCTTAAAATTAGGAAAGTTATTTAATTACGATTTTGTCAAATGTAAAACTTATTTTTATTTTTAAAAGGTAAAAAAGGCGAACAACATTTCGCTAAGGGGCTTCGTACTTTTAATATAGTATATATAGTATAGATAGATATAGATAGATTAGCCATACTTATTTTAGCATGACTTAGTAGTTTTAGATTATGATCATTTTTATTATGGCTTATTAATTTAGCAATATCTATTTTATGCAATTTCATTATCGTTATTGTTGAATACTTTCGTATAATGTCATGACTCATCTCACATTTTGTATTATTTTCTTGGGAAACACCTTATATTATTATATCTCACTAGACTAAAGAACTATTTGGAGCGCGAGTTATATGTTTTGTGCTCTAAAGACTTTAGAGAGAAAAAAATCGGAGAACCCCCAAAAATAGATAAAACCTAAGAAAAATTGAAATTGAAAAATTTAACTTTTGTTGATTCATTTGGTTTATATATTTAAAAATCGAACATAATTTATTTGATTTGATAATTATAAAACCCGAACCAACTTGACTTAAGTACATCCGTAGCCATCTTTATAATGCATAGAAGTAATTCATTTAGCTTTTAAGCTAAAAAATCTCAAATATGAAAGCCTCTAACAATTCAATAAGATAACTGTTATAACTACTGATAGAGCTAAAGCATCCATAACGAGGCTAAAACAACCAATTGAATAGTGGTAATAAGCAAGGTAAATCCTTGACCTTGTGATGAACTACTGCTGCTGCTATAGTAACAACACTTTCTTGATCTTCCTCACATGATAGCACAACCCTGAGGATTATCATCACTAAAAAAGCTAGGTGGGTAAGACGTCAGCAGCGGTGGCGGTGGGGGGCCCGGTTCACCATATTCTGGTGGAGGCGGCTGAGCAGGTGGCATAGGTGGTGGTGGATATCCATTTGGAGGTGGTGCACGGGGATCATTGTAATTATAATAATAGTCATCAGCATAGTCACGGAAATTAATCCTATAAGTCCTTGATTGTTCCATCTCAATGTTTCTTAACCGACGCATTCTTGAAAGTCTCTCCAAGTCATCCCAATTATATCCTCCTCTCATTTGGCGCTGCTGCGGCGGCTGGCGATTATAAGGATCATTCAGGTGGCGACTTGGTCGTGCAACTACTTCCCCTGGTGGTTGAGGCTCTGGTGGCCTCCCATCCGACTTGTAACATAAAGAAAAGTTTGCATATATTACAGAAAATCATGAATCTAATATATCTAAATACTCCTACAAATTTTGAGTTTAGTTTTTATAGACGGAAAAGGTAAAAAAAAATTACATGGCCACCTATAAGATACTTATATGTAACCATTACTATAACAAGTTAAGACATGCTTTAGTAAAAAAAAAAAAAAAAAAAGGACATGCTGTAAGACAAAAAATATTTATATCAATCAATATAAGTTAAATACATAAAATTTTAGGGTTCAAAATGGGATCAAAAGTACACTATGATATAACAGTTAAAGTTAGATTTTATGGTCCAAATAATTTCTCTATGCTATTTAAAACTCGTGTGCACACATTTTTTGTTAACAAGTATAAATTTAACAATAAAATGTTGTATGTATTTTGTTATCACACGTACCTTATATATTAGTTTAAGTACAAATTGTTTTTTCTTTTTCATGGAAGAAAGACAAATTCATAGCAAAATTTGCACAGGAGACTATAATAAGTGAAGAGCATTTTTACCTCAGGACCATCCATAATTAGCTTGTAAAGTTTTGGAGTACCACAAAATTATCGCAGCAGTGTGTTACCCTGCAGACCTCACCTATAGGCTATAAAAAGGGGAGGTTGTTAAAAAGGGAAGTGAATCAAATATATAATTCATTTACCTATGATTACTATTGAAAAAGTCTGAAAAGTATTTAATTTACATACGGATAATAGCAAAAAATTACAAGTTGGAATTTGCAAGGGATGGAATTTCTTTGATGTAATACAAACTAACAAGCAGTGGAAAAATGGTAATCGAAGAAAAATTCGTGCATTGTAAATAAAAAATTAAATTGTAAGATAAAAAAAAGAACACTCAATTTATATTTTTTTTTAGTCTGACTACAATCAATATGTATAATCAATTTGCACACACGTTAAAGAACAAAAAAAGTATGACTCTTTTGACCCAAAAAAAGAGTTCCACGTACAATTTATTCCTTTAGAAACATGCTTTTGGGTGTTAATGCATTCTAGACAATTTTTATAAGTAATTAGACACTGAGAAAAAAAAAAAAAACAAGATAATAAGTGAAACAATTGGTGCTCTCATTTTATATGATAAAGATTTCTTTTCTTGGCGCATTTATTTTAAATATTCTATAAATTTTGAGTTCCACTTTGTAATAATTGCGACAAGAAAACAATAATCAAACATCTTATTACTACAAAACTATAACTACTTCTCCTTTTAGTGAAGAAATAATATAAAATAATTTGAAAGAATATCTTATTATCTTGTAAACTATAACTACTATTTTATTAGCTCATACAATAATATCTTATCACATATAATAATCAAACATCAGCCGATCAATCATTAAATAATCATATAAAAGCGGATTAACTTCGTAAGTAATTTGAAAACACAGGTCCATCTTTGAAGTACATTCAACAGAAGAAATTATCAGACATGGCAAAAAAAGATAATACACAGACTAATTGCAGTAAACTAAGCCAAAATACGAGTAAGGTATGCAGTTATAATGGTAAAGAATTACCCTTTACGATCGAAGTTGCATGAGAGGCTTTCAATGAAGACGACTACTAAAGTTAGGGTTCATATATAGTTGTGTATATAAACGATTAATTGATACTACTATCGACCTTGATTAATTTTGGGAAGAATATCTCCAAAAATATTTGGCTAATTATTGATAATAAGGAAAGAAACATTTTAAACTTTGGCTTCCATATTTAAAAAAGAAAAAACAAAAAAAAAGTATGATATTACCAAAATTTCTCCTAATTTCTACCAATATGATTCTAACGGAAGGAAAATTTGCCGTGGAAGGAGAAAAAGAGAACTTCGTTGGGATGACTTCTTGTCTTTTTCTTTTCTCTCTTTTTCCTGTTTTTTTTTTTTTTTTTTTTTTTTTTTTTTTTTTTTCAGTCGGACAAGATCTTATTTTATCTTTTAAAAGGAAAAATTTCAAATTAATGATATCAAAGTCGTGAAAGAGACAGCACACAAAAATATCTCAATGAAAATCGAATGGCTAGCAACTAGCTATACCTTAAGAGTGTCTATATTCTAACCAATTTAACTTATGAGGAGCTTGTTAGACAGCTAAATGCATTTGTGGTCGCATTGAGTACTCAAAATATGTAACTACTACCCTAGAACGAATAAATTAAAACAACTCGTCTAATATTTTGTATTTGAAAAGAAAAACCCACTTAGTTTCATCTTTTGGGTAAATAATTACTCAGATCGAATATTTATACAAAATCAAGAAATTTAACCTTAGTAGTCAAAATTAAGAATGCCATATGAATTAACCTTGATTAAGTGATAAATATGTAAATATGCAAGACATATAGCTTATACTTTTTATATAATGTAAATACCGGGTATGAATAAATTTTTGCCAATCTTTTAATGCCCCATGCCAAAATGTAAATCCCCGTAAAGCTCTTTATTTAATTTTGCTGAGAATGATATATGATTTTGTATTTCGGATCGTTTGGAGGTCAACAAAACCTTCGAGACTTGTTAACGAAAGTGCAAGAGATCATTGGACTTAACAAGAACGTTAGAGTGACTTGAAAGTGAGAAAATAAAAAAACTTATCATTTTCAGACTTAAGCCCGAAAAAATCTTAACTAGCAGGAGGTGCCATCATTGTGTGGCACGAGGTGCTAGACAAGTTTGGGCTCAAATGGGCAAAACTTCATGTCTATGAAAATCCCTCTCGGCACGAAATGCCTTGTGTCATGTGGCACGAGGTGCTAGGATAAACTCTGGCATGTGCAATTCTGCAATGCAGAGTATAAAATAAAAGCTAAAAAAAGAGAGTTCCAAAAACTGAAGTCCAACATGTCTTCCTCAACCCCAAATAACTTGGATCAATCCCTCATCATTCAAGGTGAGTTTTTAATATGATTCAAGTTAGATTATTACTTCCCAATATAGATCGTAATGGGATTTCATCTTGAAATTACTAAATTATCAATAAGAACTCAAGAACAATTTTTACTAGCCTAGGGTTTCACAATTCAAGAGAATTTCATAACCTGCTTTCGACTACAATTTTTAGAGAAGATGAAGGTTGATGTTTATTCCTAGAAACTATTATGAAAATATCGATTAACTATAAACCCTAAAATTGAGAAGAATTAAACCAAGGGTTTCCAAAGTTGAAAATTTTAAAACTTTTTGAATTGATTCTTGAATTAACTATATAGAGATTGATTTAGTGAATTCAATATTCTGGATTAGAGCAACGAAGGTATTCGGAAGGAAGAAATCAAGGTGAGTTGATACAATACTTTTACTAAAGTTATCTTCTCATAAAGTACATGTTGCATAAAGTTGTCAAATTGAATAGAATGTTAATATGGGTTCTGATTAGAGCAAGTGATCTCCCATTATCTATCAAAATTGCAGAAAATTGTTTAGATTATTATTTTGCATGAGTTTCCAAGAATTGCTAAGTGTTCCATATCCTATGTCTTATGCATTTTACATTATTTGTATATCGTTTCAGACACTAGATCTGTGGATGGACTGCAACTCTACCTTGTCTCTCAACAACTCGGCAGTGATCCAATACAACTTTCAACTAGTTCCTACACCTGGATCTGCGCAATTAAATGCAGAATATAGTAAGAGTAAAACCGACCCCATGTACTCCGTAAGTATCATGAATAACCTCAGAGAGGCAGTTGCAACAAGCATCAATGACAGTCATGTGATAAAATATATACAAGTCATGAATACATGCGAACACGCAGTAACAATAATCTATGCCTAGTTGCAGGTAAAGCTCATGGTGTACATAGAGGAGATGTGCACGAACATTAATAGGATAACAGTTCAGTAAATAAAGGAGATATGCGTTAAAAGGCAAGCCACATTACACAACGAGGAAAATATGAGGAAGATATGTACTGTGTATCATTTCATTAACAGAAAATGACATATAGAGAAGATATGCATAAAGAGGCATGTATAAAAGTACAGAGCCAACATATAGAAAAGATATGCAGTAAAATCATATACACAACTAACGAATTTTGCATATACAGAAGATATACAAAAATCCAACACTAATCAGTTTTCCCTAACCGTGTGTACGTCATCAAGGAGAAACATGAGAGGACGACTCTAGAGGATGGATCCTTATTCACACACTGCATAGACAATCACGTGCCATAATGACCGCACGGACAACTCACCTACCACAATCAACTTAAACCGCATGAACAATTCACGTGCTGTCATACTATCACGATCCAAAATTTCACATGTCTTGATGGTGCCTATCGCAATACTAGGCAAGCCGACAACTCACAAATAACCACGCATCTTTAATTTAAAACATACCGAAACAAGATTAAATAATGAAAATCTCAAAATAACTGATAAGAAAACACCGCAACTCAATACAAAATCCCCCAAAATCCGAGTGTCACTGAGTACATGAGCATCTAAATGACAACATAGTCTGACTGGTAGAACACTATCTAGAAAGATAGAACAATACAAATAACTGAAAAGAAAGAGAGTCAAGGTTTGCGGACGCCAAGGCAGCTACCTTGATAGTCTTCAAATAGATAAGGCTCCAAAGCTAAAAACCATCGTGCCTAGAAGTACCTGGTTCTACACATGAAGTACATAATATAGTATGAGTACAACATACCCGATACACTCAATAAGTATCGTATTTAAACACGGCAAGGTAAAAGAAGCATAAAGTATTAATGATACTAGCTATCACTTGTGTACTTTCATCTTTTAAACCGGTACAGAACAATATTGAAAACTAACTCATCAAGGTTCGTGAGAAAACATCCGTGTGTGTATGTGTACAATTTCTCAAATACTCTGCTCAGACAATATCATGCATATAAAGGTGATATGCAGTTAAGTCACATAATGATCAAGGAAATGTAAAATCCAACACAACACTGGCCAGATTCTTTCAACTTTACATATCCATTCCAAACCACTGATCAGTGTTCTCAATAACCGCGTGTACACCACCAAGAGAGAAACATGAGAATGTGACCTTACGGGGATGGATCCGTATCCACGTGCTGCACGGACAACTCACGTGCTGCACAGACAACTCACGTGCCAATAACATCAATATATGGATCCGTACGGACAACTCACGCGCTGCACGGATAACTCACGTGCTAATAATACAATCTGCCCCGTATGGTCACAAGCAGAAAAACACAATCCGCCTGGCATGGTCACAGGCCTCCAGTCCAAACATATCATACATGAGCAATTAAACAGGTATACATGTATGTGATGAATGGATAACAATTCTCACATTCCTGGACTAGTGTAAATGACATGCTAAAGTATAGGCATGTGTAAAGTGTACTATCATAGGCCAAATCGGCAATTTCATCACCGAAAAACATTTATCAAGTTCGGTAAGGAATTAAACCTCTATGTAGCCTCAAACATGGCTCAAATAGTTCACACAAAATGTTACAAATATGAGAAATATCATAGCTTAAAGCTTAACAATCAATCTTAGACTTATAAGAACCCGAACACAATCCGAACGTCAATAAATAATCTCGGTGCCCGCACATGGGTTCGTCCCCACGCATGTGCGCACCCAATAGCACGTAGCTATCACAACAATTCAGGCAACTAGTGCCTCATCCGAGTTTAAATAAGATACTTACCTCAAGCAACTCAAATCACTCCGCTAGCAATCCCTTCCCACGCGTATCGACCTCCGAAAGACTCGAATCTAGCCAAAATAACGTAATACTATCATTAAAAACTACAGGAATTGATTCCAATTAATAAAGCTACAATCTTTAACTAATGTCAAAAAGTCAACTAAAAAAGTCAACTCCTAGCCCACTTCTTGGAATCTGACAAAATTAACAAATCTGAACACCCATTCAACCACGAGTCCAACCATACCGAAATTACTCCATTCCGATCACAACTCCACCTTCAAATCCTCAAATTAGAACCTATGAAGTTTCTACAATTTTCATCAATTTTTTCAATCCAAAACACTAATTAAATGATAAAAACAATGATAGATTCATGTATATTAGTCAAACCCGAGTTAGAATCACTTACCCCAATCAGTTCCTTGAAATCCCACCAAGAATCGCCTCAATTCGAGCTCCCAAAGTCCAATTATGAAATTTTACTCTGACTCTCATTTTTGAAATCTTATATTCTGCCCAGATGTCCTCCTTCGCGAATGCGGAAAGTGCCTCGCGTTCTTGAAGCACAAAAATCAACTGCCTAAAAATCCTCTTCCGCGAACGCGAAGGCTTCCTTGAGAACGCGATGCTTCAGAGTGCTCTGCCTACGCGAACGCGTCCCCCTGACCGCGAATGCGAAGACTTAAGGCCTGGTGCTCCAAGCCGTCCTCATCTTTCAACGCGAACGCGAGCTTCCTCTTGCGATCGCGATGCACAATTTCCCCAGACCTTCATGAATACGATACTCTTCGCGAACGTGAGACCTCTCTTGCGAACGTGTATAAGGAAACCAACAACAGAAGAATCAACAGTTCTTCAAGGTTTAAAATGCGGCTAACATGATCCGAATCACACCCGATGCCCTCGGGACCTCAACCAAACATACCAATAAGTCCTAAAACATCATACGAACTTGCTCGAAGCGTCAAAGCACATCAAACAACACTAAAACCATGCGTCGATTCAAGCCTAATGAACTTATGAATTTCTAACTTTCAAAACTAATGCCGAAACATACCAAACTAACTTTGATTAACCACAAATTTTGCACACAAGTCATAAGTTACAAACGGACCTATTCCAACTTCCGGAACCAAAATTTGAATCCGATAACCACAAAGTCAACTCTCCAAACTTCTATTTTTTTAAATTTCGCCAATTCAAGCGGAAATCACCTACGGACCTCCAAATCAATATCCGGAAACACTCCTATGTCCAAAATCACCCTATGGAGCTATCAGAACCATTAAAACTCCATTCTAGAGCTATTTACGCATAAGTCAATATTTGGTCAACTCGTTCAACTCAAGTTTTCAACCTTGGGACTAAGTGTCCCAATTCATTTCAAAACATCCCCGGAACCAAACCAACTACCCCGGAAAGTCAAAACACAACAAATGAGCATGGAATAAGTAATAAATGAGGGAATGGGGCTATAATACTCAAAACGATCAGCCAGGTTGTTACATTCTCCTTCTCTTAAACGAATGTTCATCCTCAAACGGGTCTATAATGATACATGGAGTCTCAAATAGGCATGGATATCTGCTCGGCATCTCCCGCTCGATCTCCTAAGTAGCCTCCTCGACTGGCTTCCCTCTCTACTGCACCTTCACTGAAGCTATATTCTTTAATCTCAACTTTCAAACCTGCCGGTCCAAAATCACCACCGGCTCCACATCATAAGCCAAATCACCATCCAAATGAACTGTGATGAAGTCTAAAACATGAGACGGACCGTCGAAATACTTCCGGAGCACGAAAACATAAAACACTAGATGAACACTCGATAGACTAGCTGGTAATGCAAGCTTGTAAGTCACCTCGCCAATCCTCTTAAGCACCTCAAAAGGCCCAATATACCGAGGGCTCAAGTTGCGCTTCTTCTCGAACCTCATACCACCCTTCATGGGTAAAACTCTGAGCAATACCTTCTCCCACACCATGTAAGCAACATCACGAACCTTCCGATTGGTGTAGCGCTTCTATCTAGACTGCGCTGCGCGAAGCCGATCCTGAATCAACTTTAACGTTGTCCAAAGCATCCTGAATCAATTCAACACCCAATAGCCTAGCCTCACCCGACTCAAACCAATCAACTGGAGACCGGCACGGTCTCCCATACAAAGCCTCATGAGTTTGAAGAACCAAGGAAAGGGCTGAGTTATCCAATAAGTAAGGTAAGTTTACTGCTCTCTTTCATACATTTTTTCTTTTGTAAATTCATGGTAATTCGTTCTATACATGTAAGAACTCACGGGACGGTGATCGGAAGCCGTGAGTTCGAGTTATTCACTTGTAGCGGACTGTTTTGTGGACTGTTTTGTGTTGCTGCTGGGCTGCGTGTTTTACTACTGGTTTGTGGAGTTTTGGAGGAAGAAGGGTGTGGAGGAACACCATATAGATTTAGGGTTGTGGGCTGATAGTTCTTCGTAACATTTCCGGGTTGTTTGACACGACTACGGTGGCCATCGTATGTATGAAGTGATTAGCTTGTGCATGGACTGTTTTGGGAGGCTCAATATGATTATTATTGATGTTGTTTGGGCTGTTTGGTGATTGTTTTGAATTGTGTGAAGGCATATATATAGGGGAGGTGCTGTCCGTTTCATCGTAAAATAGGTTGTGGTCAATACATAATAGTTATGACGCTTAAATGATAACGATAGTATCGTTTCTCTTATTGTAGACTAAGGAGTTGTGATAGTTGCATAGCTTGAGATTGGGGCAGTATATACAAGGTATGTGAGGCTATCCCTTTCCTTCTTTTGCATGACTCTGATAGTACATTATGTAATGAACGAGCTTCCAAAGAAACTCTACTCTTAGAAGCTAGCAATACTTACATTGTTTCCCCTCTTATGGAACGATTGACGTTGATGTTGCTTCTCTTGTTCTTATGTTATCAATGTTGTTGGTACTTCCTGATTCTTATAAGGTTCATGGTGAAGAGTTAGTCCTAATAACGTGTACAGAGGATACCAACCTTACATCACTCCAAAAGGTTTAGAGCGTATTTTCATGAGTCGAGCATGCATTATATATA
>MCJB01023279.1:32469-61092 GCA_002018475.1 Nicotiana obtusifolia | reverse complement strand
TATCATGCATTTCATGTCAGTAGCCCTCAGAGGTACCCAGATGTTACAGGTTGTATATTCTCTATCCCTGCTTACATTACTGTTCATACTTATGGTTCCCTGCCTTACATACTCAGTACTTTATTCGTACTGACGTCCTTTTATTTGTGGACGCTGCATGTCATGCTGCAGGTCCTGATAGACAGGCAGGTGCAGCTCCCCCACCATAGTAGGCTGTCCAATTCAGCGGTGATTGGCAAGATCCCTTCTCCGGACTTGTCGCGGTCTGGGTATGCATTTTTATTATAGACATTATGGATATGTCGGGACACTGTTCCGGCTATGTTGCAATACTTATGTTTCTTTAGAGGCTCATAGATAGGTGTCGACTCATGTATAGTTTGGTATGCCTTGTTGGCTAGTTTTTGCTGTATAGTCTTTCATGGTAGCGTGGTAGCTCGTACCTTATATACAGTTTCTTGATTGTCTGGTCATCCCATGTTATGTATGTTCATGCCATCATATTTTATTGTTGGTTGTCCATGATCCATGTCTACCATTTATATTGATCTTGTCAGCCCTAAAAGATAATAAAGAAGGTTAGATAAAATGTACGTTGGTACTCGGCAAGTAAGGCCCGGGTGCCCGTCATGGCCCTCCAGTTTGGGTCGTGACAATCGGGGCCCTTTTCCGGCAATGTTGCAGCATTTATGTTCCTGTAGAGGCTCATAGGCAGGTGTCAACTCATGTATAGTTTGGATTGCCTTGTCGACTAATTTTTTTTGTATAGTATCTCATGGCAGCTTGTCAGCTCGTACCTTATACATAGCTTCATGACAGCCTTGTCGGCCCATGATATATATGTTCATGCCATTATTTGCTATTGATGGTTGTTTAGGATTCATGTCTACCATTTATACTGATCTTGTCGGCCCTTTTAGATAATAAGAAAGGTTAGAAAAAGTTTGCGTTGGTGCTCGACAAGTATGGCCACGGTACTAGTCATGGCCCTCCAATTTGGCTCGTGACAAACTTGGTATCCGAGCAAGTCTATCCTAGGGATTTTCTATGAGCCGTGTCTAGTAGAGTCTTGATTATAGATGTGTAGAGCGCCACATTTATAATCAGGATGCTACATAACATCTAGGGTTGTTACTCTCTTCCTGAATCTAGATCATGCGTAGAATTGAGTCTCAAGTGTTCGTCTCTAATATTCACCATGTTTTCTTTCAGCGATGCCTTCGACTAGGAAGCAAGCGATTAGTAGACGGCTTGATACATCAGCGGGAGAGGGTACCAGTCAGGTGCCTCCAGCTAGAGCAGGCCAAAGTGAGCCTCAGAGTGAGGTACCGTCTCATACCTCATCTACTCCTTCTCCTCCAGAGGATATATTAGGAGGCACCCAGCACCTCTAGTTCCTTCGCCTGGCACTATAGACCAGGATATGCGGCGTGCGGTATAGCTATTGACTAGCTTGGTAGCTGCTCAGGTTCAGAGACAGAATACCAATGCTGCTGATCAACCGGTTAGTGCAAGAGCGTTCGTGATTTTATTAATCTAAACCCTCCAGTGTTTACCGGATCAGACCCTAAAGAGGACCCGCAGACTTTTATTGATTAGGTTCATCGTACAATGTGGGTTATGCATGCTAGTGATACGAAGGCAGTAGAGTTGGCTTCTTATCGGTTACAGGATTTAGCAGTTTTCTGGTATGGTAGTTGGGAGAGATTCGGGGGTTCGAACGCTCTTCCACCTGTGTGGAAGGAATTTTCTAAGGCCTTTCTTCGTCACTACTTGCCAGTTGAGATACGACAAGCTAGAGTTGATAAGTTCTTGAACCGTCGACAAGGTAATATGAGTGTGTGAGAGTATAGTAAGCAGTTTGATTCTTTAGCAAGGTGTGCTCCCCATATGGTGGCTGAGATGAGCGATAGGGTGCACCTGTTCGTGAATGGATTGGGTCCACGTATGATAAATGAGTGCATGACAACCTCCTTGGTAGAGGGCATGGATATTTCCCATATTCAGTCTTATGCCAGACACTAGAGGATCGTAAGCGCCAGCAAAGGGTAGATAGGGAGCAGGATAGGGGCCAGCATAAGAGGGCGAGATATGCAGGGTATTCTGGTGACTTCAGAGGTAGTATCAGGCCCTGTCTTCAAGGAGTTTGGCGCCACCTGTAGCTAGTGCTCCTCCACAGTTTCATAGGCCTCGGTATGATCGATTTACCTATTCACCCTGGAGTTGGTCAAACAGGTCGTCAATCCTTGGAAGTGGATATTTTTTCTTATAGTAAACTTATTCAACTATCGATAATCGATACACATCCTTAACGACCCGTCTTTCTTCCGCACGAACCAGAGTGGCATACCCCAAGGTGAAGTGCTAGGTCTAATGAAGCCCTTATCCAGCAAGTCCTTCAACTGCGCCTTTAACTCTCGCAACTCTGCCGGGGCCATCCTGTATGGAGGGATAGAGATCGATTGAGTGTCAGGAAACACATCAATGCTAAACTCAATCTCTCTTTCAGGAGGAAGACCTGGGAGTCCATCTAGGAAAACATCTATAAATTCATTGACGACGGGGATTGATTGTAGAGTAGGCAGCTTCGACTCCGTATCCCTAACGCGAACGAGATGATAAATGTAACCTTTTGAGATCATCTTCCTTGCCTTAAGATAGGAAATAAACCTACCTTTCGGCGCATCAATGTTCCCCTTCCATTCGATGACATGTTCACCAGGAAACTGAAACCTAACTATCTTAGTACGATAATCAACATTTGTATAGCATGAGGCCAACTAGTCCATTCCGATTATCATATCGAAATCAAATATTTCTAACTCAAATAAATTTGCCGAGGTTTTGATGACTACAAATCATCACTGTGCAACCTCCATATACCCTTCTAGAAATCACAAATTCTCCTTTCGTAATAGATACCGCAAGTCGTTTACTTATCAATTCAGGTTTGACGCCAAACTTATTAGCCACAGAGGGTGTAACATATGATAATGTAGATCCCGGATCAATCAGCGCATATACATCATAAGGACCTGTCAACTCGAACTCGGCACTGCATTGCACCTCTACTTCTACACGAGGATATGTTTGATTCGGCAATGCACTGCACCTCGAGATCCTATAGACCTACATGACCAAATGTTTGATTTTGAGTACCACTCGAACTCGACACTGCACCTCTACCTCTACCATGGCCTGTCAACTGCTGAAAACCTCGTACTGGAGGTCGAACTGATAAGGAAGAACCAGACACAGATCCACTCGTCTGAGCCATACCACAACCTCCTCTGTTAGGACAATCTCCCATCACATGGCCAGGCTGTCCGCAAGAATAGCACACATCAGAACCCCGACGACACAGTCCAAAGCGCGCCTTGCCGCACTGATCATAACGAGGTGTTGGGGGTCTTGTCTTACTAGTATACCTAATATATTGTGAGACTGATGCTCGAGGATTGACTTACGTTCAGGGAATCATCAGGTGAAGGTTAAGGAGAAGGATATTCCAAAGACGAACTTTCTGACAAGATATGGGCACTTTGAATTCTTGGTGATGTCGTTCGGGCTAACAAATGCCCCAGCATCTTTTATGGGTCTCATGAATAGAGTATTCAGGCCCTATCTTGATGTGTTTGTGATCGTATTCATTGATAACATTCTGGTGTATTCTCGTTCAGAAACGGAACATACCGGCCACTTGTTGATAGTATTACAGACCCTTCAGGATTGTAAGTTATATGCTAAGCTCCCCAGATGTGAATTCTGACAAAACTCAGTAGCATTCCTTGGCCATGTGATATCTGACGAGAGTATTAGTGTCTACACTTAGAAGATCGATGCAGTGAAGAATTGGCCAAGACCTACAATAACGTTAGAAGTCCGTAGCTTCCTGGGGCTAGGATGATATTATAGGCTGTTTGTAGAAGGGTTTTCCTCTATGTCAGCACAGTTGACTAAGTTAACATAGAAAGCTACCAAGTTTTTGTGGTCTGATGCTTATGAACGTAGTTTTCAGGAGCTAAAGAATCAATTGACATCCGTGCCAGTGCTCACTCTCCCAGAAGGAACAGAAGGTTATGTGGTATATTCTGATGCCTCAGGTATAGGTTTGAGGTGCGTATTGATGCAACGTGAGAAGGTGATTTCTTATGCATCAAGACAATTGAAAAAGCATGAAAATAATTACTTGACTCATGATTTGGAATTGGCTATAGTAATATATGCTTTGAAGATATGGCGGTACGACTTATATAGCGTCCATGTTGACATCTACACATATCATAAGAGTTTATAATACATCTTCAAGTAGAAGGAGTTGAATTTGAGGAAGCGTAGGTGGCTTGAATTACTGAAAGATTATGATGTCGAGATTTTGTACCATCCGGTAAAGACAATGTTGTGGAAGACGCTCTTAAGTCGTAAGTCAATGGGAAGCTTAGTACACGTTGAGGTAGGTAGACAGGTGTTGACTAAAGAGGTTCATCAGCTAGCATATATGAGAATCAGATTGTTAAACTCTGATGACGGAGCTGTTACTGTACAGAATACATCAGAATCATCTTTAGTAGCCGGGGTAAAAACACGACAATATAAAGATCCTACCTTAGTATTGTTGAGAGAGAGCATTCAGTAGTGTAAAGTTACGACTTTCAAAATTGGAGGAGATGGGGCACTAAGATACCAGGGCCGATTATGTGTGCCTAATGTGGCAGGGTTGCGAGACAAGATTATGATTGAGATTCATCAGTCCCGATATTCCATCTATCCGGGCTCGACAAAGATGTATCATGACGTTAAGGAGAAATATTGGTGGGATAACATGGAGAAGTCTATTGCAGAATTTGTATGCCAGTGCCCTAATTGTCAACAAGTAAACATTGAGCATAAGAAACCCGGTGGACTGATTCAGAATATAGAGATTCCGACTTGGAAATTGGAGGTGATTAATATGGACTTATTATTGGATTACCTCACTCTTATCATAAGTTTGACTCCATCTGGGTGATAGTTGATCGACTTAGAAAATGTGCCCATTTTCTACTAGATAAGACAACTTACGTAACTGAAGATTATGCGAAGTTGTATATCAAAGAGATTGTTAGGCTTCATGGTGTACTGTTATCTATTATATCAGACCGAGGAGCTCAATTTACGGCTAACTTGTGGAGCTCAATTCACCAAGCCATTGAGAAGGTGAAAGTGATACAAGAGCGACTGAAGACGGCACAAAGCAGGCAAAAGTCTTATTCTAATGTCTGATGTCGTGACCTGGAATTTGAGGTTGGTGATTGGGTTTTCCTGAGGATCTGCCTGATGGAGGGTGTTATGCGTTTTGGGAAGAAGGGTAAACTGATTCCGTCGTATATATCGGGCCGTAGAAAATTCTTCGACGAATTGGACAGGTTGCTTATGAATTAGAATTACCATCCGAATTGGAATTTGTCCACCCGGTATTCCATGTATCTATGTTGAGGAAATGTATTGGAGACCCTTCTCGGGTCGTCCCTATAAAAGATGTACAAGTTACAAAGGATCTATCATATGAAGAAAGGCCAGTGGCTATATTAGATCGACAAGTCCGCAAGCTGAGAACAAAGGATGTAGCTTCAGTTAAAGTATTGTGGAGGAACAATAATACGGAATAAATGACATGGGAAGCAGAAGATGAGATGAAATCTAAATACCCTTACCTGTTCTAGATTGAAGATAATGATGATGCCGGGGGAATGCAGGACCCATTAGAAGGAGAAACGTCTCTATGAGGTAAGCAATAATTTGAGAATACTCTTTCTTAATACAAAATGGTGATATGCTGATAATGTACATATCTATAATGCTTTGTATAGCCTTGTAAGGCCATAGATTGGGTTTAACTGCTTGCAAGTTTGGCTAGTGTCTATTTTATAAGGGAAAACTTAGCCAAAAATTTCCGGCAGAATCCATGATGAGTTACACTTCCCGTAAACCCTTACATTCGAGGACGAATGTTCCTAATGGGGGAGGGTGTTACAACCCATATTTTCATACATTATATTATGCCGTAAGTTAGTATATGTAGATCTGAGAAGATATTATCTTTGAGATTATAAGGAGTTAATCCTATTTTTCTTTAATGATACAAGGGTGTATAAGAGTGGTTAACAAGTATTAGAAGTTAAACGAATCAAGGATGTTGTAACCCGTATTTTCGGGTAAAGCTAGAGGTGATTAATGTTCCCAAGAGGTCGTGTTTTAAGGTATTTGAATCATATAATATCCGTGTCATAAGTCTTAAAGTCAAACGAGTTATGAAACAAAAGTTATCGCGACTTACGTTCATAATTTAACTTATACTTTAGGTCAAATGTCACTAAACTTTTCTCCCAATTTTCTAGGAAGTACGGGGTGATCTACCCACCAAATTGAAGATCTATGAGCCTAGTTTCTAACGCATTAAACCGTTTGTCGATACGATCTCACAGTAGAGAGATATTCGTGTTTTCGCGAGACTGGGCCAAGCAGCTCTCTGTGGGGCCCACATAGGCACTTAAGATATATGGATATATATAAAACGCCTCAACCCCGTTTTAAGTCATTAGTTTTCAGTATATTCAGACCATAGAACCCTAAGAACACTCTAACAAGGTTCTCTCATGATCCAAGACCAAAACTAATGGCAAACAATACAAATCAAGTGTCGAGAATCCCGTGGCGCTAGTAAGTTTCATGTTCTTCTTATTGTAGCTGATTTTTGTGTTGTTCCAGCTCGCGTGGGGGGTTTTATTAAGTTATTTATGTTCTTTAAAATACTCCCTCAAGTTTTAATATCAGCCCTAGGTGATTTCAAGACTTCTAAAGTAATTTTAGTGTCGAAAAACCCTAATTAATTGCTAGCTTCACTTCCTTGTTCTTGTGGCAGCATTGGAGGGATATTTCGTGGTCAATTAAGGTCAAATTGGACTTTTTATTTCTGTTTAAAGGTAATGAACCTCTTACCCTACATGTAATTAAGATTATCCAAGTTACGGCTAAGTCGTTGAAGCTAGAACTTGTGACATATATATCAAAAGGCTTGTTAGTAATGTTATTGGTTGGTGGACTATTTTGGGAGGCTCAATATGATTATTATTGATGTTTTTTGGGCTGTTTGGTGATTGTGTTAACTTGTGGGAAGTCCATAATAGGGGAGGTGCTGTCCGTTTCATTGTAAAATAGGTTGCGGTCGATACATAATAGTTACGTCGCTTAACGATAATGAAAGTGTCATTTCTCTTACTGTAGACTAAGGAGTTGTGACATTTTCATAACTTGAGGTTGGGAAGTATATACAAGGTATGTGAGGCTATCCCTTGCCTTCTTTGCGCTACTCCAATTGTACATAATGTAATGAACGAGCTTCCAAATATACTCCACTCTTAGAAGCAAGCGGTACTTACATTGTTTCCCTTCTTATGGAACGATTGATGTTGATGTTACTTCTCTTATTCTTATGTTATCAATGTTATTGGTACTTCCCGATTCTATTAAGATTCTTGATGAAGAGTTAATCCTAATAACATGTACGGAGGATACCGACCTTACATCACTCCGAAAGATTCAAAATGTGATTCCAATGAGTCCAGCACGCATCATATATATGTATCTATTTTACTTTACCAAGCCGTGCTATAGTCGGATGGGTACGACACCTATTGTGCAACCACCGATCAGTTGGGTTTTACTGAGCTCCACGTGGCCGGGTACGATTCTGCCGTGCCTTATGATTGCGAGGTATGTTTTTACCGAGACTATTAGGGCCTTGTACGATATGATAATGATGATACCCATAGAGATGTATGTTTTAAAATTTTATGTATATATATATATATATATATGTGTGTGTGTGTCATGCATTTCATGTTAGTAGCCCTCAGAGGTACCCAGATGTTACAGGTTGTATATTCTCTATCCTTGTTTACATTACTGTTCTTACTCATGCTTTCCGGCCTTACATACTCAGTACTTTATTTGTACTGATGTCCTTTTATTTGTGGACGCTGCATGTCGTGCTGCAGGTCCTGATAGAAAGGTAGGCGAGGCTCCCCCACCATAGTAGGCTTCCCAGTACATCGGTTATTGGCGAGATCCCTTCTCCGGACTTGTCGTGGTCTTGGTATGCATTTTTGTTATAGACGTTATGGGTATGTCAGGGCCCTGTTCCAGCAATGTTGCAGCAGTTATGTTCCTATAGAGGCTCATAGACAGGTGTCGACTCATGTATTGTTTGGATTGTCTAATCGACTAATTTTTGTTGTAGTCTTTCGTGGCAGCCTGTCAGCTTTTACCTTATACATAGCTTCATGAAAGCCTTGCTAGCCCATGATATATATGTTCATGCCATTATCTGTTATTGTTGGTTGTTTAGGATTCATGTCTACCATTTATACTAATCTCGTCGGACCTTAAAGATAAGAAATGTTAGATAAAATGTGTGTTGGTTCTTGGCAAGTATGGCTCGGGTGATAGCCATGGCCCTCCAGTTTGGGTCCTGACAGTTGTATTTGATGTTTTATGACTTGCACGAATCGGTGGTTTAGTATTCATGGGGTTCTAGAGTGATTTGGAATACTTTGGTTCATTTTGGAACCCTTAAGTTGTAAGAGTTTGCTAAAGTTTGACCTTTTTGTGTAAGCAACCTTTAGATTGGTGATTTTGATGGTTCCAATTGTTTCATATGGAGGATTTATACTTAGGTGTATGTTTTGATGGATGTTCCTAGAGGAATTTGAGCTTCTTTCTTGAAAGTTGGCAATTTGAAGAATTAGAGAGTTCTTAAGTTTGATTAGTAGTTGACTTTGATGATATCAGACTCTGATTGTTATTTTAGAACTTGGAATGGGTTCAATTTTTAATGGAACCTGTGTGCAAAGTTTGGTTGTGAGACGTAAGTGTTCATGCATGAATCAGATGCTTGGTTGGAAGTTTAGAAGTTCTTGAACTCAAAAGAAGATCGACTTGTGATTTGATCTTTGATTAATCTATGCGGTGATCTCGTATGTATTTTGAATCTTTGGATAGGTCTGGGTAGTGTCTATTGACTTGTTGGTATGATAGGGATCCCGGGTGACTCGGGTGAGTTTCGGACGACTCGAAGCATGTTTGGAGTTGATAGATTTTGCTGGTGCCTGGTGTGCTTCACGATCACGGAGAAGTTCTCGCAATTGCAGTGTTATTTGAAGCTGGGGAGATTTGTTCTTCGAATTTATTTGTGAACATTAGCGTTCGCAAAGGGGAGTTGGGAGCTGGAAGTTTGGCCTTTGCATTCGTGAAGGTAGGGTTGCATTAGAGGAGAAGGCTGGGATGGAATGTATTGCCTTCGCATAGGTGTGATATGCAAGGCATCATGATCGCGAGGGTACTTCCACGGCCGCGAAAGAGGAATTTTGACAGAAGCAATTTTTGGCTTCGCGAATGCAAGGCATGGGCCGCGTTCGTGAAGAGTGCCATTAGGCAGTACATTTAAGTTGTCATGTCGGGATTTTAGCTCATTCTCTCATATTTTTAAGCCAAGACTTGGAGATGGGCGATATTTCAAGAAGAACTTAATACAAGACCAAGGGGTAATTTATTTCTACTCATTTATGGTATTATTTTAAGAATTTACGTGGATTATTAACACAAAAAACATGGAATTTTGAGGTGAAATTTGGGGTTTTTTGCATATAACGTAAGAGAGTAAGAATTTTTGTTTTGAGCTATGATTTGGACTTGGATAATGGAATTAAATACAGATATGGACTCGTGGGCTTATAGGCAAACTAGATCCACCTTTAGGCTAGGGATTTGACCATGTGTGCTCGGGTTGACTTTGTTGACTTTTTAGGAGTTGATTAAAGATTGAAGCTTTATTGTTTTGAATTGATTTCTATGATGCTATTTAACATTATTAAGTATTATTTGGCTAGATTCGAGCCGGTTGGAGGTGATTTCTAAAGGAAGGTGATTTTTGAGAGTTGATTGGGCGTGTTAAGGTAAGTATCTTGCCTAACCTTATTGTAAAGGAATTACACTTGGTATTTGACCTCATTTTCTTAATTGGAATGTGTGGAAATTAATATGTATGTGAGATGACGAGATTATATACGGGTGCTATGTATGATTCATAACCTGATTTGACATTAGGTTTCTATTAAGCCTTGTTTGGATAGTGTGTTATATATGATTCATGTTTAACTATTTGTATGACTACGTGAGCTTATCATTTCATGCTAGTTATCATATCTTAATTGGACGAGATGGGCTATTTGTGAAATTATGACTATACTTCATTTAGCTATACTCATGTGTCGTATATCATACATACATCAGTAATTTCTTGTTACTATGTCCTTGTGCACCTTATTTATTAATTATGAGCATATGTCTTTTCTATGATGAAATGTTATTGCGGGTTGTTATGAATATATTATATTTGGATATATTGAGCTGATTGATTTGAAAGTGGCACGAGGTTTCTGTTGTGCGGTTATTATGGTATTATTGATGTTTTAGCACGAGGTCTTTGTTGTGCAGTTATGCGATATTTTTACTATTTTAGCACGAGTTCTATACTGTGCAGTGTGTGGATTTGGATTCACCCCCCTAGGGTCTCTCATATTTCTCTTTTGATGGCGTACACGCAATTTGTGATAAATTTTGAGAAGTTTGGTTTGTTCTGATATAGAATCCGGTGATGTTGAACTTGGAGCATAAAGGTAAAAGCTTTGACCATGCAATTGAATTTTTTATGCCTTATTATGCATTCTATATGCCTTTTGAGTTGACTTCTAACATGGTACTCTATGAATCTGTAATATGTTGATGACTTGTTAGTCAAGATTGAATTATCTATGTTGAGTTGATATCTCTTGAAATAATATTTGATGATGTTGCATCTTTTTCATAGTCTTGTTGTGGATAACTAAAAATTGCAAAGGTAAATTTTATTAGTGAGTATCACATGACTTGAACCTCGTCACTATTTCATCGAGGTTAGTCTTGATACTTATTGGGTGCATATTTTTCTTTACTCATCCTATGCTTTTGCACATTTGTACAGATCAGAGTGTTGGTAGTAGCGGATGGCAGGAGTGAGTCTAGTAACAGTCATAGAGGATTCAAGTTAGTGTTGCATGATCACTCGTAGATCCTTGGAGTCCAATTCCCCTATCCTTCATACTGTTATCTACACATTCAAGCAGTATTTTATTGTCGAGAGATTTCTTTGTATTTAGTTTTAGAGCTCATGACTCCGTGCTACCAGGTTTTGGGGATTTGATATTGTGGTATCTATATATTATCTATTTTTGAAGATTTATTCCGCCATTTATGCTAATTCAGTCATATTATATCTTATTTTGTTAGTCTGGACCTATATTGCATGTTGGCTTATGCAGTCCTGGAAGTTAGATGCCATCACGACCTTCGGTGAAAGTTTGGTTCGTGACATAGACTTAATTTGGTCAAGTGGACATATAGTCACTATCTTAATTTGTTTTATCTCTTCTAATTAGTGTATTTATTTCCTAATGCTTGTATTTTTTATTTTCAAGGTATAAATTTGAGGACAAATTTTCTTTAAGAAGAGGAGAATGTTATATTTCTAGGATGATCAACTCTATTCATGGACAAGGATGAAGCATTGGAGTCTCAAATAAGGCCATTATCGAGATTCCAAGCTAAAGAGTTGCAAAACAAGATCATTGGGCTTCAGGTGCAAATACAAAAGTTGTTAATATGGAGAAAGTTCAAGGATAATGAATAATAATTGGCTAGATGTTATAATTATTTTAAGTCTCAAATTCAGTTCAAGAAGAGGTGGATTAGAGCCTAAGAGCCATCCTTTGAAGGAGGTCCAAATCAGTCTGCTTATGAAACTATGCCCAAATTGTATCCCAAGGAGTCGCATCTGAAGCCACATTTTTATCTCTTAAACTGGGCTTACTTTCTATCCAAATCCCAAGGGGCTCCTCATATCAGCCAAGGAAAGGCTCTTTTTTGTAGCCCAAGTTTGGAGGAATACTAGTTAAAGCTTTTCTAATTTCTTTCATAGTTTTTTATGAAATTGCATTCAAATTTGTTTTGACATATTTAATGCTTTTTTATGTAGTTAAGATTATGATTTCCTTTTTCTAGTGTTGTTGGAATTAGTTTTCAAGATTGACTTGATTTTTGCTTCCTAATCTATTTTTCTTTTTAAAGTAGCCGAACTTATTGTTCATAGTAGTTTAGGACTTTATGTCCTTTTTTAGCCTTAATTTCGTTAACCCCCTTTCCTATATAAAAGGGTTCTTCTTCGTTTTTATATTATTACATATTAATATCAATAAAATTTGTGGTATTTTTCTTGCACTCTTGTGTGCGTATAGTCTTGGATTTATTCATCAACCTTCAACAATCAACTTAATATGATAAGATTAACTCTTTTCGAAAGCTGGATAATTTCAAGGTATTCAAGAAAGGGAAAAGAATTAAGTTTATTGTTGTTCTTGTTATTCAATAAGGGTCAGGTTTCTCAATCTATCTACTGTTTTTAATTCTGTACCAAAGGCGGTTAGTTCTTCGTTAGATAATTATTTGTTAGGATTCAAGTAGAAGAATAGACATCTTAAATTCAAGAAACTCTTTATTGGATTTAATCTATCTTTAATTATTCTTTTAGCTTCCTTATATGTTTAGGTTTTCTTGTTTTTCTTTCGTAGTTCTTAGACCCCTAACTTGTTATCATCTAGAAGTATCAGAGCGTTATCAAGCCCTGCTCAACAACTGTTGATGCACGTGTCCTCATCATTTGCGAGCGAATAGAAGAGCAAAGATTTAAGCTTCAAGATGGATTGAAGAACGCATGATAAGAAGTGAAAGAAGGATGTTTCCTTAATTCCATATAGCCTTTAGAAGATAAGTATAGACGTTTCTTTTGATGGGAACTTGAAATGATCCATCCTTTTTTGTTGGGAACTTGAAGAACTATAATCGACTTGAATTATAAGATAAATGAATTATTATGCACTATTTTGGAAGTCCCTAGATCTCTAAGAGAGGTCGGTATCCCTTGGTGCCTTATGAAGTCACGACACAAACGATGGGCCGCGACGGGGATCCAGTGCATTACCCAACTGAGTACCAACATAACATATCTTCTTTATCATACCATCATGGGTAAATGGGCCAAAAGATCTGCCATAATATAACCAAATAAAATACAAGGAAATAATCGACATAGGATGACCCAACATGGAATACAAACTAATACATGTGACTTACAGGCCAGTAAGACCAAAATACTCACTTGTACGCTCAAAACATAAGCCGCAAGGCCATACAATCTTTCATATGAATGATATCTATCTAAACGCCTCTAAGAGTACATAAACGTCATAAAGGAAGGGACAAGGCCCCGCTATACCAATAATTACATATCCAAAGCATACCGACCAAATAGGCAACTCTGGAGTAATTGGAGTGCGCCAACACCTTCTGCTGAGCTGATACGCTCTAGGGCTCTAATATGAATATTCGTACAAGTATAATAAAATCATAAGAACTCGCTCATAAGCTAAAATAATCAAAATAACATCTAAATTTAAGAATCAAACACCAAAAGTCATAGAATTTCATAGTTTAAACATAAAAAATTTAACTTTCCGCATTAAGCATTAAAAGGGCCTCTGGTCATTGGGACCCCTACCAAACGTGCGTACAAGTCCCAAATCATCATAAAAACTTATGGGAACTGTAAAAACACTGATCTAAGGTCGTTTACCAAAAATATTGACCCTTGTCAACCATCAAGTTTTCTTTTGAAATTCACATTAAAGATTTTATTGAAATTAACAGAAACCATGCACGTAAGTAATAAATCATCAAATAATTCTATTAAAGGTCTTGAATCATAAAAAGTGGGGCTACAACTCAAAATAACCTATCGGGTCGTTAACAAGAAGTATTTGAGGATTCTGCTTCAGATTTTGAGGGAGAGGAAATTGTATGCTACGTATGCCAACTATGAGTTTTGGTTAGAATCAATGGAATTCTTAGACGACGTGGTGTCAGTGATGGGATCAAGGTGGAACCGAAGAAGATTGAAGCAGTTCAAGATTGGTCCAAACCTACTATACCTATAGAGATCAGGAGTTTCTTGAGTTTTGCGGGCTACTATCATCGTTATGTGGAAGGGTTCTTGTCTACTTCAACTCCATTGACTAAGTTGACTCAGAAGGGCGCTCCATTCAGATGGTCTAACGAGTGTGAAGAGAGATTTCACAAGGTCAAACGTGCTTTTACTACAACTCCAGTTTTGGTATCAGCCTCGGGATAAGGGAGGTATACGATCTATTGTGATGCTTCACGTGTTGGCCTTAGGTGTGCATTGATGCTGGACAGTAAGGTGATTTCTTATGTGCCACACCAGTTAAATCCCCATGAAAAGAACTATTTGGTGCATAATTTAGAGTCGGTGGCTACTGTTCATGTGCTTAAGATTTGGAGGCACTATTTATAGGGTGTGTAATGTGAAGTTTACATGGATCATCGAAGGCTTCAACATTTGTTTAAATAGAAAGATTTGAATTTGAGGCTGCGGAGGTTGTTGGACTTATTGAAGGATTATGATGTCACCTTCTTGTATCATCTGGGTAAGGCAAATGTGGTAGTCGATGCCAAGAGTAGGAAGGGGGAGAACATGGGGAGTTTGAAATTTATTCTAGATGTGAAGAGGCCTTTGGCTATGGGTGTGCCAATAGATTTGTGAGATTGGATATTTTTGAGTCTAGCAGAGTTCTTGCTTGTGTTATTGCATAGTCGTCCTTGTTTGAGCGCATCAAGGCTCGCTAGTATGATGATCCACACTTGTTGGTACTTAAGGACATGGTTCAATGAGGTGGTGCTAAGAAGGTGTTTATTGAGGATGATGGGATTATACGACTTCAGGGCTGGATTTGTTTTCCTAATGTTGATGGTTTTAGAGGGCTAATTCTTGAGGATCCTCACGATTTGTGGTATTCTACCAGGTGCTACAAAGATGTATCGTGATTGAACGTAGCATTATCAGTGGCAAAGGATTAAGAAGGACATTGTTGGGCATGTTTCACGGTGTTTGAATTGTTAACAAGTCATGTATGAGCATCAGAAATTGGGTGGTTTGCTATAGAATATTGAAATACCGAAGTGAATGTGGGAATGCTTACTATGGACTTTGTGGTAAGTTAGCCATGGACTTTGAGGAAATTTGATGCCATTTGGGTCATTGTTGATTGGTTGACCAAGCCGACGCACTTCATTCCAGTTATGACATCTTATACTTTAGAGAAGTTAACTCATATCTATATCAGAGAGGTCGTTCACTTGCATGGCGTGCCTGTCTCTATTATCTCATACCGCACACTAAGTTTACGTTGTAGTTTTGGAAGGTTGTTCAAAATAAGATAGGCGCACAGATGGAGCTCATCAACTGCATTTCACCCACAGACAGATGCGCAATGCCAGCGAGCCATTCAGATCCTCAAGGATATGTCGGGGGCATACATTATTGATTTTTGAGACCAGTGGACTAGTTCCTACCATTGCGGAGTTTTCCCACAACAACCATTACCAGTCAAGTATTTAGATGGCTCCGTTTGAGGCCTTATATGGGAGGCAGTGTAGTTCTTCGTTTGGTTTTTTTGAGCCTGGTACGGCTAGGTTGTTGGGTACAGACTTGGTCCGTGATGACTTGGATAAGGTGAAGTTGATTAAGGAGAGGCTTTGCACAGCTCAGTTCAGGCAGAAGAGTTATGCGAACAAAAAGGTTTGTGATGTGACATTTATGAAAGGAGTGAAGGTTCTTCTTAAAGTTTTGCCTATGAAGAGCGTGATGAGGTTTGGAAAGAAATGATGGTTGATCCCGAGGTTTATTGGTCCAATTGAGGTGCTAGAAAGAGTTGACGAGGCTGCTTATAGACTTGCTTTGTCTTCTAGTCTTTCGGGAGTTCGTCCAGTGTTTCATACTTCAATACTTCGAAAGTATCATGAAGATAAGTCGCATATTTTAGACTTTAAAATGATGCAGCTGGATGAGAATCAGGCTTATGAGGAATAACTTGTGGCCATTTTGGATAGGTAGGTTCGGAAGCTCAGGTCTAGGAGATTGCAAAGATGAAGGTGCTTAGGGAGGCCAACCGAGTGCGGAGGACACTTGGGATACTGAGTTAGATATTTAGAGTAGATGTCCACATCATTTCAGCAGTTCAGATACATTTCTAAACCCGCTCGAAGACGAACGTTTGTACAAGGGATGGAGAATATAACGACCCAACCAATCATTTTGAGTATTCCTCATTCCCCTATATGATACTTCTTGTTGTATTTGATGTTTTATGACTTTCAGGGATGGATGGTTTAGTATTCATGGGGTTCTAGAGTGATTTGGAATACTTAGGTTCACTTCGGAACCCTTAAGTTGTAAGAGTTAAATGAGTTTGACTTTTCTATAAGCAACCTTAGATTGGTAATTTGATGGTTTCAATTGGTTCGTATTGAGGGTTTATACTTAGGTGTATGTTTGAATTTGGTTTTGGATGTTCCTAGAAGAATTTGAGCTTATTTGTTGAAAGTTGGCAATTTGAAGAATTGGAGAGTTCTTACGTTAGATCAATAGTTGATTTTGATGATATCAGACTCCGATTGTTATTTTAGAACTTGGAATGGGTTCATTTTTTAATGGAACTTGTGTGCAAAGTTTGGTTATGAGACGTAAGTGTTCAACCATGAATCAAATACTTGGTTGGAAGATTAGAAGTTCTTGAACTTAAAAGAAGATCGACTTGTCATTTGATCTTTTGATTCATTTATAGTAATCTCATATGTATTTTGAAGTTTTGGATAGGTCTGGGTAGTGTCTTTGGACTTAATAATTTGATAGGGATTGTGGGTGACTCCAGTGAGTTTCGGACGACTCGGAGCATGTTTGGAGTTGGTAGATTTTGCTGGCGCCTAGTGTGCTTCACGATGGCGGAGCAGGTTTCGCAATTGCTGAGTGTTATTTGGAGCTGGGGGAGATTTGTTCTTCGCATTTATTTATGAACAGTAGCATTCACAAAGGGGAGTTGGGAGCTGAAAGTTCAGCCATTCCATTCGTGAAGGTGAGGTCGCATTTGCGGAGAAGGCTGGGATGGAATGCATTGCCTTCGTGTAGGTGTGATATGCAAGGCATCATGATCGCGAGGGTACATCCACGATCCCGAAGAGGAATTTTCAAAGAAGCATTTTTTTGCTTCGCGAATGCAAGGCATGGGCCGCGCTCGTACTTTCTACCCAAATCCTAAGGGGCTCCTCATATCAGCCAAGAAAAGGCTCTTGTTTGTAGCCCAAGTTTGGAGCTAGTTAAAGCTTTTCTAATTTGTTTCTTAGTTTTTTATGAAATTGCATTCAAATTTATTAGGACATATTTAATGCTTTTTTATGTAGTTCAGATTATGATTTCCTTTTTCTAATGTTGTTGGAATTAGTTTTCAAGATTGTCTTGATTTTTGCTTCCTAATCTATTTTCCTTTTTCTAAAGTAGTTGTACTTGTTGTTCAAATTAGATTAGGACTTTATGTCCTTATTTTTTAGCCTTAATTTCGTTAACCCCCTTTCCTCTATAAAAGGGTTCTTCTTCGTTTTTATATTATTACATTAATATCAATAAAATTTGTGATATTTTTCTTGCACTCTTGTATGCGTATAGTCTTGGATTTATTCATCAACCTTCAAGACTCAACTTAAGATGATAAGATTAAACTATTTCCGAAATCTGGATAATTTCTAGGTATTCAAGAAAGGGAAAAGATTTGTGTTTATTGTTGTTCTTGTTACTCTAAAGGGTCAGGTTTCACAATCTATCTACTATCTTTAATTCTGTACCATAGGCGGTTAGTTCTTTGTTAGCTAATTATTGTTGTTAGGATTCAAGTAGAAGAATAGACATCTTAAATTCAAGAAACACTACATTGAATTCAATCTATATTTAATCTTTCTTTCAGCTTCCGCATATTTTTTTGATTTTCTTGTTTTTCTTTAGTAGTTCTTAGAGGTGTCAGAGCGTTATCAAGCCCTGCTTAGCAGCTGTTGATGCTCTGTCCTCATTATTTGTGAGAGAATAGAAGAGTAAACATTTAAGCTTAAAGATGGAATAAAGAACGCACGATAAGAAGAGAAAGAAAGAAGTTTCCTTAATTCCATATAGTCTTTAGAAGATAAGTATAGACGTCTCTTTAGATGGGAACTTCAAACAATCCATCCTCTTTTGATGGGAACTTGAAGAACTATCGACTTGAATTATAAGATTAATTAATTATTCAGAACTATTTTGGAAGTCCCTAGATCTCTTAGAGAGGTTGGTATCCCTTGGTGCCTTAAGATATCACGACCCAAATGATGGGCCGCGACGGGCACGCAGTGCCTTAGCCAACCGAGTACCAAGATAACGTATCTTTTTTATCACTCCATCATGGGTAAATGGGCCAGAAGGTCTGTCATGATATAACTAGAGTAAAACATAAAGAAATACTTGACATAGGACAACCCAACATGGAATACAAACTTATATATGTGACTTAGAGGCCTATAAGACAAAAAAGCTCACTTGTAAGCTCAAAACATAGGCCGACTAGGCCATACAATCTTTCATAGGAATGACATCTGTCTAAAAGTCTCTAAGAGTACATAAGTATCATAAAGGACGGGACAAGGCCCCGCTATACAAATAATTACATATCCAAAGCATACCGACCAAATAGGCAACTCCGGAGCAACTGGGGTGCGCCAACACCTTCTGATGAGCTGATCGATAGGCTACTAGGAGGACTGTCAATCTGTCTATCGAGACCTACGGCATGCAATGCAGCGTCCCCAAGCAAAAGGGACATCATTACGAATAATGTACCGAGTATAGATGGCATCAAAAGCAGTATATAAAAGACGTGAAAGAAACATGAAGTAAATGACTCAACCCGTAACTCTGAGCAGCTTTATGAATCATGAAACATTTATAATGTCATGTATATGCATATAAATGTCATATCATGCATGGTGTATTCATATATAACACCATCAAGCCTCTGAGGGCATCCCATCAAATCATCTCGGCATCAGTGCACAAAATCATCAAAGTATGCCAGCTGATCAGGTGGCGGTGCGTTTATAACACTGTAGCGTTTCCCCATACCCCAGATATATATATATAATATACGGATATATAACGTCATCTGATCATGGGTCAATGTACATGTATATGTGAATGCAATGCATATAGAAGTAAGTCAATAAGATCTCTCGGAAAGAAGTAATAAGTTCAATATACCTTCGAGTAATATCATGAAAATAAACTTTATCAGTGTACGTATTTTCTAAGACCCACGAACAGACGATATAATAATAGGACACATGGGGAATCAAGAACATAGGCACCCCTAGTACTTCTAAGAATAGAGACATTTGTGAAAGTTTCATGTTTGCTCATTTTGTTTGTATAATATGGACTATGCCAAAAGGAAAGAATGGATAACCTTAACATACCGTTGTCGATTATTTAACCTCATGGCATTGGTTCAACCCATTATTACATTAATTTACAGCAACGATACGGAAGCATTGTTAAGCTAATGAAAGCTACAATTCAACATGGATGAGCGACTAGCTCATCTAAGAGAAATTGGATAGCACCTCCCCTTTTCCTTTCCTCAAATCAAACATAAAGACAAACATGCCCAGAATGTCAAAAAACATATTACCAATATCCCACCGTAAAATCCGTCGCAATACATCATCGAAACAATCCACACAATCTCACTCAATAACCCAGTGCTACTTTGTAATTTTTCATCCCTAAAATTTAGCTTGAACTTGAATACACTTCAATATTGACAACCAAAATATACTCAGGTTATACATACTTATTTTTAAGCCAAAACACAACATAAAAATTAACTCATAGTAGTCCACAAATTATAATACCTCAAAAAATATTTTCAGATTATTACTTCATCTACTCTCACAACTTAGTTAAGGAACCAATAAGCTTAAAAACAATATTCCCAAGTCAATATTCACATGTGACAGCCATATAATAACATGAAACTACTCCAAACAGTCCATAACACCTCAACAACTTCAACTCAATTTTCAGCCCCTAGTTCTCAAGTCCTTCGGCAAACAACTTAGCTAGAACTTAGATAAACTCAAATAAATGAAGAAGAGATGATTGTCTTACCTATATTAGATCTTGTAGGGATGAAACAACGGTAGTATCTTTCCTTTGATGACCATTAAGTTGCTTCATTTCAGATCCTTCAAGATTGGATATTACCCTTTAACTTGAATTGAAAGAAGAAGAAGAAGAAGATTATCGGCAACTTCTTAAGGGCTTGGAGTAGATCAATTTGGGAGAGAATTTCGTGGCTTTCTTTATTTCTACTACTTGGATATTATGAGGATAGATGTCTTTATTTAGCCCCTAAAAAGGCCCTCTTGGCTAACCTATACATGTCTATTTAGGTGGACTAATTTGGCCTTCCCTTTTTGCCACACCTACTTGTCACCTACTTGGTTACTTAATAGGTGTCACATGCTGTCCTTATTTACTTATACACGTGTCTTGTCCTCATTTAATATTCATGACATGTGTTAAGCAGCTCAAGCTAGTAGGATGGGTAAGCAAGTAGCTCAAGCAAGTAACTCGGTAAGCAAGCAGCTCAATTTTATGTATATATTATCTCATTTGTTTTTTTTTCAAATCTCATTCATCTTAACTTACTTAAGACTTCGATGAACCTTCCTTAGCCTTGTAGAAGTATTTCATCCTTTTTGAGCTTACATTAGATAATATTATAATGATTGTGACGTTTGAAGTACAGGGCGTAACATCCTCCCCCCCATAGAAACATTCGTTCCCGAATGTTAACTCTTATAGGCTTGCGAAAACGAGGTGTAACATTATTAAATTACTTTATATACATTCAAAGAGGATCTCATTTCCGAGCTTACATCAATTGACTTACGACGTACTTTCATGTACGAAAACATAGGGTGTAGAATCAGTCCCCCCTTGGAACATTCGTCCTCGAATGATGACTAATGCGCTTATAATTCTCATAACCTATAGCTCGTACGAATACTTTAATACTGTCCTTTCCATCTAGGCAACTATTCTGTGAATAAATCCAAAGGCCAGGCATTTCCCCCTTTAAGCCTCTTTCTCACACAACTTGTGGTCGGAATTCTTCCAATCTCGTAGCTATTGCTACCTTCTATCATGCAGTCTGTACGACTTTATCCTTGTATGTGTGCCTATGTGACTCTTCTCTCCTTTTTCCTCCAGCTTTTAGCCAATCATTAGGCCTCACATTGTGAACATATATAGAACTATGACAAGTTGTCCCTCTAGGCATCTATAGGTGTACTAAAGTTCTTCGCTCGGTACTTTGTCGAACTTACAACCATTGCTATATCTTGTTTCATAGCCTCGTTTATCTATGCTTGTGGCTTTACTACATCTAAGTAGGTCATACTATACCATAACT
This sequence comes from Nicotiana obtusifolia, assembly GCA_002018475.1. Lineage (NCBI taxonomy): Eukaryota > Viridiplantae > Streptophyta > Magnoliopsida > Solanales > Solanaceae > Nicotiana > Nicotiana obtusifolia. Next base: position 39,556 of record MCJB01023279.1, on the reverse strand, counting down.
CTTACTTCGGTTTATTATTACCGGGGACTGCTACCCTACTCCAGGTTACTCTCTCGTTTCTTATCCTATATGAATAAATTTAAGTCCTTTAATGCTTCCTTATTATTGTTCATCTAAAGAATGACATCCTTATCTCCTCTCATACATCGGAAATTCCACCAATCTATATGATGTTTCACCTTAATGTTAATCTATAATCTACCACTGATAACTTGAAACCTCTTATGTAATACATTGTCACTAGGGCTCACGTACCATCAAGGAACATCTAAAGTGATTTTCTTAATACACCTTAGAGACGATACTATACTTCAATAATTGTATTTCGTAGCATCTGAACGTGATTCATCTTATGGGAGGTATTCTGATCCCTTGCAATTCATGAAATCCTTTCTCGTTAAATCATTACTCGAATCGAAGGCTATATTCCTAAACATCATCCTCTTATCACTTATCACACTCACACTCCTATTCTACTACTAGGGTATCATTTAATCTTTTCTAAATGCTCCTAGTGTTAAACACCTTTGAGTTTATTCAAGCAATATAGAGCGTTCTAGAACTTACGAAAACCATCAGCTCTCTCGTTTTGATGGGCATAATTTCGAAGCCTTACCTATGCTTGTCACCTTCTTACTCACCTTTTCGTATCCTTACTCCTATCTACCTAAAACCTTGTCACTCTACCATACTTTAGCTTGTGACCTACACATATCTATTTATACTACTCGCAATCTTCCTTTAACTTGCTAGCACCACATATTTCCTTTTGTGCCTTCTCAATTGTCTTTAAACATAAGCAATTACTTTTCCTGGTGATTCTTCCACTTGCTGCATGGATACTTGGCTTATCTCAGTACCAACGAATACTGGAATTTCCTGTAACTTATATGATCTCAAATATCACTTTGGATTTTTTTTCTTCCTGTTCATTAGCCATGATAGGTGCCACTTTCTTATGGAGTGCATACAATATTGTAGTGAGACTATTGTTACAAGATCATTTCTTCTTTAGGTCACTATGCTTAGTTTGAAGCCTTCTTCCTTATTTCCTCAGCTAGTATTCCATTGTAGTACATAGGGGACACCCTCTGACTCCTATAAAGCTGCGAGCTTATTACATCGTATACCCGAAGGATTTTTTTTTGATATTCTACTTGCCCAAATTTATCTTTAGTTACTTACGTCCTAACTCATGTGCTCATAGGGTTGCTTCAGAACTGAAATTTTGACTGTCTCCCCAGTGGCACTCTCTTTTATTTCTGTAACACCTATACGATACCTTTAACTACCCCAACTCTTATCTGAATATTTCTCAAGGATCACTATGTCATATCCGCGAGACTGAATTTTCTATGTTGGGGTTCACTACGTTTATCTTGCATGATATGTTGATTTATTTGTATCCTCTTGTCTAGCCATAACTAGACTCTTCCTGAATCAACTCCTATCTACTCGTTGGTCCATTCTCATATCTATATTCCGCGTAATCTCTCTTGGGTTATTTCTGCGTAATCATTAGATAATATTATAATGATTGTGATTTCTGAAGTACAGGGTGTAACATATGATATCTCGAAATTAAATAATGCTAGAGTATGTGATTAGTGTATTGTTGGTTCAGGCACTATGACAAGAATCATTGTGATAAGAAGTGGAACTGTTAAGGCTTAAGAACGCAAGCATGCTAAAAATAGAATATTGAAATACCCAGCACTACAGGGATAGAGCCCAGGCGATTAGGCTGGGATCTCCCTTGACTTGTACAAGAATAAGAATCATATCAAAATCCTTGGTACTCGTTACTACCTAAAATACTAGTAGGTCGTGATGGCACCTAATCCAATTCACTAGGTGAACCAACAGAACCAAAATATATATATTATAGCATAAGACTAAGATAAATCATAAACAGGGCAAATATCATAACTTTAGTCTAAATTTAATATAACAAGTGCGGAATCAACTATAACTACCCCTAGGAACTGGTGCGCTAAGAGTATCAACATACATAAATCTCTGAAATACATCACTATTTGAGCGAGATAACTGTAATAGATGAAAGAAAGTGACTCCAAGTCATTGCGGATAGACAAGCAACTCTACATTGAGTCTCTCAAGTACTCGGCTATTGAGCTCCGTATTGGGTCTAGCTCGTACCTAGATTAGTATCTGAATAATAATATACAAAAGTATACCATGGGTACAAAAATTAACCCATAATAAATAAGTATTATTCCTAACGCCGATGAATTGATGACAAGATTCTGATAAAAATACTCATTTTTCATAAAACTGTGCTATTCATAATCATAGACAATAATAGGAGATATAGAAAGAACTGCGCATGTACTAAGCACAATCAAAGCATCAAAAGACAATAGTTGTTCCCCCAGGTATCATAATCAATATATATAATAGAGCATCAAAATAACATATAAAAGGAATATGCATCAAATAGTATTAACAAGGGATGCATCATCAAGAGTCTATACTATTTGTGCATGATAAAGACTCTAACTTTATACCAAGACTGACACAAATCCATGTGTCCTCAAATCTTGCCCCTACACTGCCAGCGGGAATGTGATGTTCAATGACTATAAAGGGATGCAATCATATACACAAGCAAATGGCACGTAAATTCATATGCCCGAACAAATATCTCAAAATAAGAATGTGAATCCACACGCCCAATCAGATGCCTCAACACAGGACCCAAAAAACTCATATGAATAATGAGAACTAGGTCTAATTCTAACATGGTGCATCTTAGAAAATAATGTGTGACTATGGAGTTCTATCATGTAACGGAAGTACATGAAATCCATAATATTAAACTAGCAAGTGAATGATGCTTATGATATTATTTTAGCATAGATAAGAAACCCAAATAGTCATATAACAGATAAAATATACAAGTAGAGGCATGTAATCAATCAAGGCATAAAAATCCTAAGAAACTACCTTGTCCATGAATAAAATTTGGTACTCGCATATACGGTCATCACCTCATATATATGCCATGCCTAAACACATAACATGCAGCACATAAGTCCTTTTTAAAAAATTCCCTCATCAAGTCGAGATTAGCCAAGGCTTTAATCTTCCAAAATACTTTTCCTCTATATCCACCCTCCAAATGCATAAAATCTAGCCAAAAAATAATTAGCAAGGTCAAATAAAGCTATAGAAATTAATCACATATGATAAAAGGTTCGGTTTAGAACAAAATCTCAAAGCCAACAAAACGTCAACATCGAACCCACATAGTCAAAACCAAAAATAAAAGTCAGATTTTGTGGACTCATAATCTCACGAGTATAAATATGTTATTAGTTTCCAAATTTGAGTCCAAATTGATGGTTAAAATCTCAAAATATACTTTCTTAATTTTATGTTAAAGCCCCTGTTCTCTTCTTTACATTCCTTGATATAGAGGCAAAAATGATAATAGATCTAAGTAATAATTATAAATCTAGGTTAGACTTTCTTACGTCAATGACTTAGATTAATCCTCCTATAAAACATCTCTCAAATTCGAGTCTTGTAGCTTCTAAAATTATAAAATGAAGTCTATTTATGAAATGGGAGTTAAATATACCAAAAACGCTAAAATTTTAGCACCTGGGATCTCATCCATAGAACCTTAAATTGCAAGGACCCCAGATGAGGTGTTCTGTGGCTCGTCTCTTCCCCTCGCTTCACGAGCCTCTACGACCTGGTGCTGACTTGCTGATTTTTCTCTTTCAATCCACACCCGAACACCTTGAAATTAACCCAAGCTTCCGACTTATTTATATACCCTATACAAACTTGTCCAAAGGCTCCACACATACAAAAAAAAATCACAACTAAGAGTTAAGGTCCAAATGAAACTATGAACTCTCTTAAGTTTTCAAGTTTTAACTTTCACAATATAGGCCCGAATCATACCCGAGTCCCTTGGGTACTAGACAAGGTATACGTAAAAGTCCAAAATTATCATACTAACCTTCGATATTTTCAAATTAGGAAACTGAGCTCGTTTACCCAAAATGTTGACTTTGATCAACTCTCTTAACTTAAAGCCTCTAGTTAGGAGCTAAGTATTCCAAATCATTTTTCAACCTCTCGGGAACTTGAACTTCTCTTACATGCAAGTCAAATCATCAAATGAATTTATGAAAAGTATCAACTATGAAAAGAGAATTTTAGAACTCAAAATAACCAGTTTGATAGTTGCAGCACTCCCCAGAAAAGAGAAGAAAGAAAGAAGTGTTTTTATAAATAAAATAAATAAGAATGCTTTGAGAAGAAGATAAATAAGAAATAAGAATTTTTATGAATTTTGCTTCATCTGTTTATAAGAAACTTTTATTCTAATTGTATATGACCATACATGCATAGTTCTTTCGAAGTCTCATTCTAACTTTAGTAGGTGGACTTTTTACTTATTAAGTATCGTTGTGGTATAGTGTCATTCTAATGTTTTCCTTGAAACCTACATTGGGTTATGCCAATGTGGGCGCAGTTATTATAGAGAGCAGGCTACATGTTAGGACCTCCTCCCATCCCAACATTTTTGTGAGCTCTGCTTCAAATCATGGAGTTCAATGCTTTGGATCTAGTCCCTTTATTTTGTATTGTGATTTTTAGTTGAGGATTAGACGGCCGGCGAGTCTTCTCCCAAACAATTTATCTAGAATCTTTAGATGCTTCATGGATATTTCATAATCAAAACATAAAATTTAGATGCTATTATGTTTTGGGCAATGTTTGAATTTTTAAGTTTGATTTATAAAGAATGTTTTGTGAACAAGTTTTTAGAAGAGAAGCTACCTATTTTCCTTGTTTGAATGTATGACCTGCATGACAGAATAGAAAGAAGCATTAGAAGGTTTGCTCAGTTAAGTCATGGCAATTGTTTTTATAAAACATGCAGTATAATTTTTGAAATCATATAGACATTATTAAAAATTGGTTCATTGTTATGTTGATTAGATTTATTAAAAGTTATTATAAATATATAAATAACTCTTAACCACGAATATTAATAATGTGCACTGACTGGTGGAGTATATCAACTTATGAGAAAACTTCTATGTAAAGAGAAATAAATCGTTCTTTGCTGCACCGTACGTGCACGTACGCACACATCTAAATTATTGTGTTTAAGTATCCGTCGCATTATAAAAGTGCAAATAATGTCTACATAATTTTTTATTCACCATTGAAAGTTAAAATTAATCATACATCAAGTCAAATTACTAGGACAGCAGAGCTAATAATAGAAACATACCTAGAGAGTAAAACGAAAAAAATTGAACTAATGTTACTTCAGGACATCACATAGTTATGCAACCATTTGGATTGTCACAGCCATAGTAGCCGTGTTGGTATTCATAATCAACCGGAGGAGAATAATAGGATGTTGGTGGTCCATGGTGGTGGCCCAGCAGCAGTGGTGTCTGTTCACGGTGGTGCCCGATTAACCTCGGTGGCGGTCTGTGGTGGTGGTGTCCCACTAGCGGTGGTCCATGGTGGTGGTGTCCCACTAGCAGTGGTGGTGGTACAGCACGTCGAGGGGTTGAATGTGAATGCAAAGCCGTGTGACGTCGTAGAGTATGGTCTTCATACAAGTCATCGAAAGGGTCACGAAAATTCAATCTATATCCCATCTCAAGGCTCTCAACCCTCCTCACTCTCGATAACTGGTCCAAGTCATCATTCCAATAGCTTCTAACATGCGGCGGCGGTGATAGCTGTGGCAGCAAATGACGTGGCCACAATGGTGGTGGTGCTAATGGTGAAAATGGTAGATGTCCATAATGAGAACAACAATCCTGTTGACATGGTTGTGCAGCGTGTTCCCTGTGTGATGGCGGTGATGGTGGACAAGGCTGTCATTCCACACAAGAGAAACATTGTCAGAAGACAGTAACGTTCTTTCAAATAAATGTACGCTCATCGAAAGTTTGTCACTAGAGGAGAAAAGAAAAGGTTTGTAGGTCAATAACACTGAGTCAAAATGAATTTAGTTGTGCATTACTATTTCAACATCTAGGTATGCAATTGTCTATAACAGATAATTAAGGTAAAGTAAATAATCTAATAAAACTGGTTAAATAAATTATAATGTCAATGTTTTTTTCTTCTTCCTTTTTCCTCCTTTTAGAAGTAATCTACCAAAATCGGTTAAATAAAATTATACTATCAGTGTAATTATGTAACAGTGTATATGTTCTAAACTCTATTATTGTGAATATGGTTGGCCATAAAGGAAAGGGACAAATTAATAGTATCATTCATAACACAATTTATGGTATCAAACAGGCATATCATACAGTAACTTTTTCATTATATATATATATATATATATATATATGCTTCGCATTGATTGCAAGGCAGCTAAGTCTGTTTTGCAAAAGGATGTGCAAAATATTGCCTCAAAACATATTTTCGCCAGATGGCAAGCTATTTTATCAATTTTTGATTTTGATATTGAATATATAAAGGGAAGCTCAAATTCCATACCTGATTTCCTAACCCGTGAATTCCTTCAAGGCAAATAAAATGTCCAAAAAATCAAAGCCCCCGCGGTTAGCCATACCAGCCCCGGAGGAAATACAACTATATATATATATATATATGCGCGCGAACGATTGAATTGAACACTTGCAATCTTTCCAATTTCAACAATATTCTGCCACAATTTTATTTTATTTTTGATGTGCATCTGCTTTCAACAATACAAACTGTTTTCTCTTTAATAATTATACAATGAGTTTCTGATCCGGAAAAAATGATTATTGTCAATTTAAATTATTTACCATATGTTCTAAACAAGCTTCATTCATTTAGCTAAAATTTGATATTTTATGAAAGTAAATCCCTAGTGCAAACTAGGTGTATAAAGATTGATTACAGCACTCCGAAACAATTAAACATATACCTTGCATTTCCGCGGACGAATCACGTCAGGATCCATTGAAGAAAGCTTCCACTACACCCCACAGAAAAAAACTTTAAGTTTTGTACAAGCGTGCTATATTGACTAGTTATTTGATAAAAATAAATAAATAACTACGTAGTTCATTTTGGGGGG
>MCJB01023279.1:5076-32414 GCA_002018475.1 Nicotiana obtusifolia | reverse complement strand
GGGGGGGGGGGGGGGGCTACAAAGTGCAAGAATGCAATTATTTAACCAAAAGATGAAAAAGTTGCCCTCATAAACTTGTAAACTTAATAAAGTAATTTACAGTAGCTGTACCTGTATTATTGGATATATGATTTGAAAAATCGACATAATTAGCTATCTAATCTAAACAAGCAAGAACGAAGAAAAGCTTAAGAGAAAATCATTAACAAACTATAATGATGTGCATAGATAGAAATAAAATAAAGAATAGTAAGAATCAAAATTTCTCCATTTTGTCTTTTGGACATAATTTATTCAAAATATAAAAGAAAAAACCTGCAACTTGCCTGGAAAGAATGAAAAATAATTACAAGAAAAAAGAGTAACAAAAATATTCATCGAAAAGAAAAGAAGAAAAATACTCATCAACTTTCTGTTTACTAGATTTGTTCTCCCTCAGTCTTCAATCAAAGTCTAAGGCAAAATAGACGAAAGCTACTCAAACGGAAACAAGATTAGCATAAAGCAAATGAACAGTCAAGGGGAAAAACCTAGTTTAACAAAATATCACCTAAACGACTAAGAACTGCTTGCAAATCATAAGTACTAAGTACTATTAATTACGATGAAGGAAAGTGAAGGACAAAGTATCACCTAATATTTGTAAAGAAAATGTACCCTGAGTAAAGGCCAAAGTCAGAAGGATTAGGAAGTGGGCGATTTATGCCTCTTCATGGAGATGGCAATTAAACCTCGAAATAAATAAACCTTATTATATATTACTATATGTGTATACACGGAGTAATGTAACCGTGTAGTGAATGTTTGTTCTTTCTGAGAAAGTACTATGTAGAGCTATTTAAGGAATGCGAATCCAAAGATCTTTTTTATGACTGTCAAAGTGTCAAGGAGGCCCACATTATATTCTTATAATGTTTTAAAAAAATCCTTTGACTGATGAATAAGATCTGAGAGAATAATTAAAGAAAGTTTACTTTTATAGTGAAGAAAGTATAAATAAGGAAATGATGAAAGTGAGAACCTCTGGACGTGTGGTCGTTTACAGCACATTTTTATTCTTCATTAACAACTGGAAGTTTGGCTGGTAATATGAATTCATAAGAGGTAGTTATTTTTTTTTTTTAAAAATAAGGGAGGTAGTAAAAGATAAAGAGAAATGGAGCGAACTCTTCTATCGTGTTGCATTTTCTCTGGCGGACCCCCCTGTAACTAATAAGATCATTAGTCCGAATTAAATCTGCCGCTACCATAACCCTAAGACAGGCGAAAAGGAGAAGACATCGGCGTTTCTGCCTCGCGAGCTCGTCTATGGCCATTTCGGCCGGCGACCAGCCCTCTTCAATGGCTGGTTTGCCTCCCAATGCGTCACCCTCCATTCCTAACACCAATACCAATAACCCCAAGCCTTTAGATTACTCCAACATCTTAAAACCAGTTGGGACAAATTCGTCCACGCAAGCGGACCCTAATTTGAAGCAAATTGTTGAGCCAATACCTCTTCCACGTGCCACTTTTCTACATGGGCAGCCTCTTGTTAAATTTACTGAAGAAGAAGTGGAGCGCATGAACGTAATGGAAGGATTGCAATATGCAGTGGTATGCAAGTTCTCGTATGGATGGCCAGAATTATAAGAACTATGTAGAATCATTCCTTCGCAATGTGGAATTAAAGGTGAATGTAATGTTGATTTTCTTAGAGACCAGACATGTTTTAATTCGATTGACGTTATGAGAGGATTTCATTAATTTTAGGTCAAAACATGTGTATTATGTTAAAGACCAAAGATGGTTATGAATATCAATTGAGAATACTAATCTATGATGAATTTAAGGTAGGAGAAGAAACTCCAAAGGTAATGGCTTGGATTTCATTTCCAAACTTGTTGCCCACCTTCTTTGTCAAAGAATGCCTTTTTTCTTTTGCTTCAGCTCTGGGGAAGCCTTTACATCTTGATATAGCTACTATTAATAAAACTCGTCCAAGTTGTGCTAGAGTGAAGGTGCTTGTGATCTTTTATCGGATTTAGCAAAGCAGATATGTATGGACATATAGAATGCAGTTACTGGGGTAGGTGAGAACGGAATGGGTGAAGATTAATTATGATTACCTACCTAAGTATTGTAAGGAATGCAAGCTACAAGGTCATGATGAGCTTGATTGTTGGCGTCTTTATTCGGAACTAATGGAGAATAAGGACAATGACAAGCAGATTTCTAATGACAAAGGCAAGGAGCAGCAAAAGAGTAATGACAAAGCCCCTTTGATGATTCTTACAAGTGAAAATGTAGTCGGCAATGTTAGCGAGCAATGGAAGGAAGTTAGGGATAACCGTGTGAAAACTAGAGCTAAGCAAGGCAATCAGTCCAAAACAGGAAAGGAATTGGTGATAGTTGATAATGTTTGTTTTAAGCAGGTACAAACATCTAATAAATTTGCTGCTCTGGATGGTGGAGATGCAGAATAAACAACTGGCAGTGATTCATGAAGTACAAGAAGTAACTCAGGTGGACAAGATTAATCCTACTAAGGGTGGGAGTCAAACTCCTACATCGGCTAAGAAGTTTAACCCTACTGCGCCTGTATTTAATCATAGTGAACAAAGAAGTAGGAGTGCTGAAAATATACAAAAAGCAATCCACGACTCAATGGGTAAATAGAGCTTTTGAGGGTAATCTAGTTACTACCAAAAAATCGTGCCAAGAAGCCCCCCCTCAATCTGTTGATACAAATACTACAGCTGAATTTCAAAATATAAATGAGAAGGTTCAATGGAGTGGAGGAAGATTATGGGCTGATCAAATAGAAGAGGACTCTGATGAAGGTAAAATACCTGATGGTGTGCAAGGTGAGAAAGATTCAAAAGATGAGAAACAAGAGGATGAGGAACAAAGTGTTAATGGAAAGGTACTAAAACCAAACACCAGTGCTACTAAGAACAATGAAGAAGCTAAGGCATACAACGAAGGAGCTGAGGTAAATGTTGCGCTTGATCCAGGAGGATTAGGGGAAGCTGCTGATGATATTGGAGATGTTAATAGTACTAGTAGGGAGGATACGAATGGTCAAATCCACAATACTCAACATACCAAAGATACAGAAGGTGGGTCAGACAACACATGTAACACTGTTCCATTGGCAAACTTTCAATTGAAGCAGCAGTAGATTATGGAGGGGCAAATGAACAGTTAAATGATACCTGAACCTACAAAAAATAGTATGGTGCCTGCAGTAAAAGAAAAAAGGAGAGGAAGATAATATTGATATAGTTGGAAAGGATCTTGATGAGGAATCGACTACCTAGAATTTTCTTCATACATCTCGACAAGGTGATCTTTCTCCAAGGCACATGAACAAGGTCAAATCAGCTGCTAAAGGAAGGAAGAAGCAAGCAAAGGTCATTACCAATGTTCCAACAACTGGGGTGCAAACGAGAAGAACCCTAGCTAAATGAAATAAGTTGTAATGGATGCAATTATTTGGAACGTTCGGTCAGTGAATTACTAAAAACGCCTTTCAGAGGCTTATTACAATGCATAGACAACACTATTTTATCTTCATTGGATTTATGGAACCAATGCAACAAGCTCGAGAATTGGAAAGCTATAGAAGGAAGATTGGTTTTGCACAAGCAATTGCAAATGTATAAAACAAGATCTGGGCATTCATCGGTGAAGTTTTTGAAGTTACTATACTATATGATATGGTGCAGCATTTGACACTGAGGTTATTCCAAACTGAAACTCGAGTGGAGCTCATTCTTACATTGGTATATGCAAAGTCTGATGCCTTTGACATAATAGGATTGTGGGATTCGTTGTACGTGATGGCTAGAGATACGACCCATGGCTTGTTGGTGGTGATTTTAACGTGATATGGTATGAGTTAGAAAATTTTGGAGGTTTGCCAGTGTCCTTAAACGAGGTAGATGACTTCAGGCACTGCATCAACACTTTCAATCTAACCAATCTTGGCTTCAAGGGTAGCATCTACACTTAGTGGAATGGAAGGGCAGAAGAAGATTGCATCTTCAAAAGGTTTGATCGATGTATTGCTAACATTGAATTTCAGCAAACATTCCTAGATTTGGAACATGCATTTATCCAAGATTGGTTCAGAACATAACCCCTTATTATTGAAGTGTGACATTGAGGCTGCTCCAGTGAAGAAATCATTTAGATTTCTTAATTTTTGGGTCAAGCATATATCATTTAAGGATGTGGTGCGTGAGAATTGGCATGCTGATTTTAGTATCGATCCATTTACCATCTTCAATTATAAGCTTAAGAAGTTGAAGAAGGCCTTGACAAGTTGGACTAAAGCAACTTATGGTGATATATTTAAAAAAATAGCAAGTTTGGAGAAAGTTGTTATGGTACATGAAGCCCAATTCGAAGCAAAACCTACGCAGCTGAATAGATTAGAGGCTAAGAAAGGTGCAGGCATAATTGATTAGATACCTTGCACTGGAGGAAGAATTCTGGAAATAAAAATCAGGTATGTCTTGGTTCAAGGATGGAGATAGGAACACAAAGTTCTTTCATGCACAAGTTACTGGTCGAAGGAAAAGATTGCAGCTCAAAAGGATCCAAAACAGTCTGGGTAACTGGATAGAGGAGGATGAAGAGATGTCTGGGGAAGCTGTTAAATTCTTCAAGACTCAGTTCGGTGAAACAATTGTTCCTATAACATTTGGAATAATAGATCATGTGCCTAGGTTGGTTGACATGGAGCTGAACTCAGATTTGATCAGACAGCCCACAAAAGAAGAGGTCAAACAAATTGTTTTTGGCCTAAACAGAGAGAGTGCAAGAGGTGCAGATGGATTCACAGGCAACTTCTACCATTCTTGTTGGGACATTATTGGTGAAGATATATTTGATATAATTAGAGCTTTTTTTAACGGGCAAGAGTTACCAAATGTGTGACACATACAAACTTGGTACTACTACCAAAGAAGAAGGAGGTGATAACATTCTCGGACATGAGGCCATAAGCCTTAGCAACTTTACTAACAAAATAATCTCAAGGGTGATTCATGAGAGGTTAGTAGGGTTACTTCCTAATATTATTTCTGAGGAACAAGCTGGATTCGTGAAAGGGAGGAGCATTGTTGAAAATGTGCTTCTTACACAAGAGATTATTACTGACATTAGGCTAATAACAAAAACGGGACCTAATGTAGTCATTAAGCTTGACATGACAAAAGCCTATGATATGTTGTCTTGGATTTTTTTAACTAAGGTGCTAAGGAAGATGGGGTTCTGCGAGAGATTCATACGATTAGTATTCAGTGCTCATCAATGGACAGCCTAATGGTTTCTTCAAATCTACTAGAGGTATCAAGCAAGGAGATCAATTGTCACATATCCTATCCATTCTAGCTACTGAGGCATTATCAAGGGGTTTAAATGCTTTGCATTTGAATCTATATTTCTATGGGTTTGGTTTGTCTAAGTGGAATCCTAAAAAAAATCACCTAGCATATGCAAATGACACCATTATTTTCTCTTCATCAAATGCTACTTCTCTACAATTAGTGATGGAGGCTTTAAGTGCCTATGAAATTGCATCTGGTCACTTGGTGAACAAGAGTAAATATGCTATTTATATGCACCATTCTACTAGCGTGGAGGTGGCTACAAAGGTGGAAAGGATCATTGGAATTGGAAGGCAGGATTTCCCGTTCACTTACCTAGGCTGCCCTATCTTCTACTCTAGGAGAAGGATGGATTATTACAAAGGTTTGACCACTAAGGTACTGGATAAATTGCAAGCCTGGAAGTATAAGTTACTATCTATAGGTGGTAGGACATTGTTGATCTCTCATGTACTTCAGAGCATGCCCATTCACCTACTTTCAGCCGTGAATCCTCCTATCTATGTTATAAACAACTTGCATAAGATATTTGCTCAATTCTTTTGGAGTAGTTCTATTGGTGGAAGTAGTAGACATTGGGCATCTTGGAATACATTGTGTATGCCATGTGAAGAAGGAGGAATTGGTTTTAGATTGCTTGATGTATCTAAAGCACTTTTTTGCAAATTGTGGTCGAATTTCTTAACAAAGCCAAAGTCTTTGGAGTTCCTTCATTAGACAGAAGTATTGTAAAAAGCTGAACACCGTGATAGTTCCTTAGAGGAAAGGGTCACAAGTATGGAGGAAGATGTTGGAATGCAGGGATTTAATTGAACATCAAATTCCTAGGCACCCAAAAATGGGATCTTCTCTCTTTTGGTTTGATAACTGGACGGGCTTAGGAGCTTTGTACTTCCTTGTTCATCAGGATTTTGGGATAGATGAATAAATCAACAATGTATATGATGTGGTGGAGGAAGGTGCATGGAATGTGGATAGATTACTGGAGATTTTACTAGAGGAATATGCAGTACATATTGTGGAGAAATTAAAGCCTCCCACTATGCACGACGTCGTAGACGTGCCATATTGGATGATGGAAACTCGAGGGCATTTTAGTGTTAAAACTGCCTGGGAATATTTGCGAAGGAGAGATGAACCAAGATTAGCGTACAAGATGATCTAGGTGAAGGGCTTACCTTTTAAAATATCATTCTACATGTGGAAGGTTTGGAAAGCAAAGTTACCTCCTGATGATTTCATGCGATGACCAGGATACTGCATGCCCTCAAGATGTTGGTGTTGTGCTCAACCTAAGGAAAAAAATCTACAACATTTGTCCTTCACGTCTTATGCTGCTAACAGTGTTTGGAAGTACTTCTTATTGGGAGCAGGTTTAGCTATGGAAAGGTTGACAATGCAACATGCAATCACTAAAAGTTGGACTACCCAGGTTTGTCCTAGACTTAAACCTATTATTCAAGCTTCGCCCTCGAGTATTGTATGGGAATTATGGAAGAGAAGGAATAGCTTGAAGTATGGTGAGGCAGTTTCAATTAGTAGAGTGATCTATCAAGTTTCATCTGCTCTACAAGCCCTTGTTCATGTAAGAAAGCCTGGTTTGCATAACATTCCTCATAAGTGGCAGGAGCTATTAACTATGCTTGAAAACTACACCCCACGCTTGCAATATGTGAAAGTTACTTGGGAATTACCAATGGAAGGGTGGATCAAAATTAATACTGATGGAGCATCTAGGGGAAATCTTGGAAGGAGTGCTATTTGATTTTGTCTAAAGGATGAAACAGGAGATGCGATATATGCATTTGGCAGGCAAATTAATTAGGTTACAAATACTGAGGCAGAAGCATTGGCAATTTTGAAATCATTGAGGTACTGCAGAATACAACATTTTAACAAGGTATGGCTCCAAACTTACTCTATGCTACTGAAGATTATAATAGATGGTACATACAAGCCACCTGGGTGTATTGTCGATCATATGGAGGAGATTATGAGGCCACTGGAAGGGTGTAGTAACAAGGTGTCACACATCTATAAAGAGGGGAACAAATTGGTTGATCACCTTGCAAATTATGCTGTTGACTTTTGCAATATTGAGTGTCATAAATTCTGGCAGCTGGACATAAAGAGAAGAAGAATAGTAAATGTAGATAAAACACAATGTCCTTACTTGGGGGTGAAAGTGGCCAAGAATTAAGAAGGTGGGAGGAAAGGGCGACTAGGGGTCTGGAGACATCATTGGATCATCATGTTCAAATCCTTTGGGAGGAGAACACGGTGATCATTTTTTCTACTAACCTTGTTCACTGTTTTGCAGGAGAAGCTTCTGTGTCCAAGCCTTGCGATACTATTGGTAAGAGGCTAACATGCTGCAAAGTTGTAATGACTTTTCGTAAGATAGTACTGCAGCTCAAAGAGAGGAAACAACTAGTTACGAAACTCTAATCTAGTAGACTATCTAACTTAACAAGGTCACCAGATGGAACTACACACAAAGGAAGGACACTGCCCAGAAGATTAATTTCATCAATCATGAGAGGTCTGTGTCATTTGCTTTCGGTTAGAGAAGACATAGAGGTATTGTGGAGTGAAAGCACGATGCACTCCAACCCTACAACATTTCAACATAAATGTCATGCAAAGGAATCAGCTGAAAATTGTTGGAGATCATGCCTATTCGACAACAAACAGTGCATGTTCACCTATATGCACATTTGCTGGAGTCTAGAAGCAATAAGGAATGGGGGCACACTAGATTTATTAAAGGATAAATACCAGCTTCAGGTATAATTGGGGACTCCAAACCATTGGGTAAATGCTGGGAGATCAAGGTTACAAGCACAGTTCAGTTACGTAATAGAGAGGTCAACTACTACACGAACAAAGAATGTCATGCAAAATACGGTATGTGCGTGTGATCGCAAAGTTCTACAATAGTTTTTATCCATTTGTACGAATCATATGCTGCAAAGAGGACATAGAGAGCGAGATTTCATAGGCTCATCACTACAAAGACGGATAATGATGGAGGAAAAATTTGATTACATCAACGGAGGAAGCTACCCAGGCAGCTTTACTGGGCAGTGTGGTTACTTCGTAAGATAGTACTGTCAGGGGCGGCTTTCCACCCATGCCCCATGACCCATTTGATGTGCCCTGTGGCATCCTGGCAAGCCTCCCAACGTCCAGTGCCACGGTCGGCCCCGTGGTCTTGGCAGCTCCAAGTGACAAGTGCACAAGCGCCTCTGTCGCCCCACTGATAACCAGCGCCAGCACCCAGCCACATGCAGATGCCCACAGCGCCGCGCACGCTGACAACGCCGCGCGCGGACCCTGATGCTAATGACAAAGTTGCTGCAAACGGACTTGTTTCTACCTTGTAGAAGACTAAGTGCTTTTCATTGTAAATATAGAGTAGATTTACTTCATTTTCTTTTAGTATGCCTCTACAGCTTCTTTTGGTAAATTCATGTAACTTTGGTTTATTTTTCTAAGCATAATTAGGGGGGATCAAGCATTCGAAACTTTCTAGCAAGCAAATAATTCTCTGTACTAGTGTCTCTCCCCCTCGACACAGCGTAGCTTTTCTGTAATAGCTTCCATTTATGCAATCAAGCTTTCTTTCTCGATTCCCTCTTCTGTTCTCAGGTTCTCACGGTATTGGTTTTCCCGTATGGCACTGACAATCTAGTCTAGTGTACTGAGGGGACCTCAGTTGGAGGACAACAATCGTACTGACATCGATTGCTTAGCCTTATGTTACCCTTCCAAAGAATCTCAGGAAGACACCGCGTAATAGTTGGTATCGGAGCCTAGGCTCGACATTGGATGAGGGATAGCATTGCAATTACCGCCATTTCTGACCATTGTGAATCATGGGGATTGCATCGCGACCCTTGAGGAGACGGTTGACGCATTACGGCCCATCGTGGAAATGGTGCCTGACCTAAAGACCAGCCTCTTGCAAAGGTTGGACGACCTGGATTGTAGGATGCACCAAGCCGAAGTTGACATAGAAAACATCAGCCGCGACTTTGAAGGAGACCGGAAAACGGCAGCCATAGAGGTAGCCGAAATTTTTGGGAAATTTGAGGGCCTTCAGCAGGAGCGTGCCGAAGATTTAGCCCACAGGGCACAAGAAGCAGACAGGGTGACTGCCATGCAACAAACAATAGACAACTTGACAGGCCAACTCAATGTTGTAAATGCTGCTTTACAAGGCCTGCTTTGAGGAAGCGGGAACCAAACCGGGGGTGCTGTGAACTTCGCTCCCGCGACACACAAACTGAAAATTCCCGAGCCAAAGCCATTCAGTGGTGCTCGGAATGCCAAAGAAGTGGAAAACTCATCTTCGACATCGAACAATGCTTCGATGCCCTGGGAGGCCTAAAAAAAGCTAAGAAGGTGGCAACTGCTGCCATGTATCTTCAGGGTGATGCTAAACTCTGCTTGCGGGTGAAATACAAAGCCATCAGGGTCGGTGAAGATACTCTCGACACATGGGCGGAACTAAATGCCGCCATACGCCTGCAGTTCTTCCCCGAAAATGTTGAGTATAATGCAAGGAGGAAGCTATGGGAGCTCCGCCATACCAAATCAGTGCGGGACTACGTGTTAGAATTCTCTGCACTCATGCTGAGCATACGCGACATGGGGGACAAAGACAAACTCTTCACTTTCCTGGAAGGGTTGAAACCCTATGCCCCTAGAACTGCAAAGACAAAGGGTAGACACGTTACCTTGGGCGATCCAAGTAGCAGAATGCCTTGGGGATTATCAAGTGGAAGCTCGGAAGCATAGGCCTCAACAACCTGTCAAAGGAGGATACAAAGGGGGCCATCCGAGTACTGGTGGTCCAAGCAAAAGTGAAGGAGATCGGAGTGCAACCAAATCTAAGACTCCCTCCTCAGGCAGTACTAGCACTGCATCTAACAACAATGATCGAGGGAGGAAATCCCCATCAGGATGCCGTAATTGTGGTGGACCACATTGGAATAATGAGTGCCCACATGCACAGATGAATGCCCATCAAGCTGTTGATGATGGGACGGACGACGAATCTGATGATGCGGACCAGACCGAACCGGTAGGTGCCTTCAATGCAATTGTTGGCTCTTTTTCTAAAGCCTTAGCGGGGACCAGTGCTGGTATCCGTATGAACAAAGACCTTAATGTTCTTCGAGATGGAGGTAAATGGCAAACCCATTCGTGCGATGATAGACACGGGTGCGACCCGCAACTATTTAGCTCGACTCAGGTGGAGCACCTTGGCCTACTTGTAGGAAAGGGCAGAGGTCGTGTCAAGGCTATCAACTCACCCCCTCAACAAGTTGGTGTAATAGCTAGAGAAGTACCAGTGAAACTTGGCCCTTATGAAGGAAAATTCAACCTGCGGGTGGTGGTCATAGACGACTACAAGTTGATAGTGGGGTTGGAATTCCTGAGGCAAACCAACACCATGCCCGTGCCGTATGCAGACATGCTACTGATGATGGGAACAAATGGGTCCAAGACTTGCACCATCCCGCGCATGCCCATGAAGATGGCCGCTGACAACATCTCGGCCTTGCAGTTGAAGAAGGGGGTCAAAAGACATGAACCTACGTTCTTGGCTACCCTCTGCATTGAAGATATAGAACGCTCCTTAGGTCCTTTTCCTATTCCCGTGAAGGAGCTGTTACTGGAATTTGAAGACGTCATGCCACAAGACATGCGAAAGAGACTCCCGCCGAGGTGCACTGTGGATCATGAGATTGAGTTGGTGCTGGGTGCGAAGCCACCTGCCCGAGCACCGTACAGAATGTCACAACCCGAACTCACCGAGCTTCAGAGAAAATTGACGGATATGCTAGATTCTGTGTGTATTACTGGGCTTTGGACAAAATCACTATGAAGAACAAGTATCCTATTCCGCTCACGGCAGAATTATTCGACGGATTGGGTGGTTCGACGGTGTTCACCAAAATAGACTTGAAGACAGGTTATTGGAAAGTTCGGATCGCGGAGGGCGATGAATACAAGATGACGTGCGTGACAAGATATGGGTCATATGACTTTCTGGTGATGCCATTCGGCTTGACTAATGCACCAGCCACTTTTTGCACCCTGATGAACTAAGTCTTTCGGAAATACATTGACGAATTCGTGGTGGTCTACTTGGATGACATTGTTGTATGTAGCCAGACACAGGAGGAACATCGCAGTGCCACTGACAGAACTTCTCAAGAAGGTCATGCCTTAGGATTGTGGACCTAGGCGAACGGAGGCCTTCAACATTGAAAGCGGCTATGAGTAGTAGCCCCATCTTGGCCCTCCCTGATTTGGCCAAGCCATTGGAGGTACAAATGGATTCCTCTAATTATACACTTGGTAGAATCTGCTACAAGAAGCGCATCTTGTAGCATACGAGAGCCGGAAGCTGAAGGATGCAGAGCGGTGCTATGCCGCCCACGAGAAGGAATTATTGGCTGTCGTCCATTTCCTACGCCTTTGGAGGCATTATCTTTTGGGAACCCCGTTTGTGGTCAAGACAGACAACATAACTGTTAGCCATTTCATGACTCAATCAAAGCTGAATGGTCGACAGACTAGGTGGCAGGAACTCCTAGCGGAATTTCACTTCAACCTGGAGTACTATAGTGGGAAGACTAATCATGTTGCTGATGCACTCAGTCGGAGAGCGGATCTAGCATTAGTGTGCATACTCGTCACCTAAAGGGGAGCGAAGTAGCCACCACCATAAAAGACCAGATACAGGGTCTACTCATTAAGGATCTTGTCGCCCAGTATTTGGTTAATTTGGTAGAACAAGGCAACCCTCGCTAGTTTTACACAGAATATGGTTTCCTGAAAGTGAAAGGAAATCGACTTTATATTCCCAAAGGAGGAGATCTTCGAAGGACCCTTTTGGCGGAATTGTGGGCCGGTCATCCTGGTGAAGAACACACCAACGTTGTTGCTTCGCCGTGCATATTATTGGCCTCAAATGGTCGATGACATTGCTCAGTATGTGAAGACTTGTCTAATATGCTAGAAGGACAAGTCGGACCGTCTGAAACAAGTAGGACTCTTGGAACCACTAGCTGTCCTAAAGAGACCTTGGGAAAGCATTTCCCTGGATTTCATCACCGGATTGCCTAAGGTCAGGGATCTCACAACTATCTTGGTTGTGGTGGATCGATTTTCCAAGTATTCTACCTTTATATAAGTCCCACAGTATATATCAGCAGAAGATATAGCTCGACTCTTCTTCTCTCATGTTGTCAAATATCGGGGCCTGCCCAAAGACATCGTTAATGATTGCGACTGGCGCTTCACTAGCAACTTTTTGACTCAACTCTTTAAGTGCCTTGGGTCAAAATTAAGCCATAGTTCAAGTTTTCATCCGCAATCTAATGGCCAGACGAAGCGGTTCAATGGCATGCTGGAGGAATATCTCTGCCACTTTGTAACTGGATCGTAGAAGAACTGGGTGAAGTTTTTGGATGCTGCTCAACTGTGTTTCAATTCACAAAAGAGCTCTAGTACCAATAAGAGCGCTTTTGAAATTGTTACCGGACAACAACCGCTACTCCCACACACTGTGGATGCACCAAACATGTCAAAATCTCCTCGAGTTGCTAGCTTCTCAGGAGAATGGAGGTTAAATTTGGAGCTAGTGCGGAGCTATCTTGTCAAAGCCCAAAAGCAGATGAAGAGGCATGCTGATCAAAATCGTTGCTTTGTTAAGTATCAGGTAGGAGACAAAGTGATGGTCAAAATACCAAACCGGTACTTGTTTACGGGAGTCCATGACCCTCGCCTATTGTAAAAATATATCGGACCCTTGTCCATTGAAAGGCGCATTGGGAAAGTTGCATACCGGGTGGATACCCCAGCTTGGTGGAAAATTCATCCCGTCTTCCATGTCAGTCTCCTAAAACCTTTTCGGGAAGACACGGAGGATCCCTTACGGAGCGAACTCACAAGACCCAGTTTTTGAGGCCCTAATTCAACCGGGAAAAGGTGTGCTGAAGCTATTCTTGATGATAGAGTGAATCATGCCTCAAGGAAAGATCACCAAGAGTTCTTGGTGAAATGGCAGGGACGTGATGCAGAGGAGAATACTTGGGAGAGGGGAACAAACCTGAAATCCTACAAGAGCCTAATTAATGACTACCTTGCAAGTAATGCGCCGAGGACGTTGCCCACTCAGGTGGGGGAGAATGTCATGGGCAGCTTTCCAGCCATGCCCCATGACCCCTTGGACGCGCCACGTGGTGTCCTGGCAAGCCTCCCAACGCCCAGCGCCACGGTCGGCCGCGTGGTCTCGGCAACTCCAAGTGACAAGCACACAGGCGCCTCTGTCGCC
Source organism: Nicotiana obtusifolia (assembly GCA_002018475.1). Taxonomy (NCBI): domain Eukaryota; kingdom Viridiplantae; phylum Streptophyta; class Magnoliopsida; order Solanales; family Solanaceae; genus Nicotiana; species Nicotiana obtusifolia. Next base: position 18,683 of record MCJB01023279.1, on the reverse strand, counting down.
CTACTGATAACCAGCACCAGTGCCCAGCCACAGGCAGATGCCCACAGCGCCACGCGCGGACCCTGATGCTAATGACAAAGTTGCTGCAAATGGACTTGTTTCTACCTTGTAGAAGACTAAGTCCTTTTCATTGTAAACATAGATTAGATTTACTTCATTTTCTCTTAGTATGCCCCTACAACTTCCTTAGGTAAAGTCATGTAACTTTGGTTTACTTTTATTAAGCATTATTAGGAGGGATCAAGCATTTGAAGCTTTCAAGCAAACAATTCTCTGTACTGGTGTCTCTCCCCTTCGACACCGCGTAGCCTTTCTGTAATAGCTTTCATTTATGCAATCAATCTTTCTTTCTCAATTCTCTCTTCTGTTCTCAGTTGCTCACGACATTGGTTTTTCCGTAGGGCACCGACGATCTAGTCTAGCGTACGGAGGGGACCTCAGTTGGCGGACAACAATCGTACTGACATCGATTGCTTAGCCTTACGTTGCCCTTCCAAAGAATCTCAGGAAGGCGCCGCATAATACTACATATGTATATTTCTTTATCATGTTTTAACTAGTTCAAAATGTACTACCACAATTGAGTATTTTTTGCTCGAAGTTGGTATTAGGGGCTACAATTGTCAAATTTTTGGTAGCTACACTAGGGAAGACAGTACATTTCTTTGTTAATATTTTATTTCTTTCTTGAATATATATAAAAACTATCCCTAGGCACCTTGCCTAGTGGATTGCGAAAAAAACATAATGAGAAACTTGTCTAAGTTAATTTGTGGTGGCATATTTCAAGTTACCAGTTACCGAAGTGGGAGAAATTGCTCCTAGGATTCTAATGAGTATTTGGTACCTCATTATTAAGATGTGTAATAATTGTTCATGTCTTGACTCAAAATCCTCCAAAGATCGTGATAACCTCTAACTTCCAACATTAGGTAAGCCAACATGCAATATAGATCCAATACAATAAAACAAGATATAATAAGATTGAAGTAGCATATTAACGGAATAAATCATGAACAATAGAAAATATATAAGTATCAAACCATCAAATCCCCAAAACTAAGGTAATACAGAGTCGTGAATTCTAAAACTGAATACAAAGAAATCTCTCGATAATACAATGTTGCCTGAATGTATAAATAACATCATGAAAAATAAAGGAAGGGGAATCCAAGGGTCTACGGGCAATCATGCAACACTACCTTGAATCCTCTCTGTGAGCTTCAAGATTCACTCCCGAAGTCTGCTACTATCAACGCCCAGATCTGCACAAAATATGCAGAAGCATAACATGAATGCAGGACAACGTATATGCAGTAAGTATCAAGACTAACCCCGTTGAAGTTGTGACGAGGTTCAAGTCATGTAATACTCACTAATCAGATAAACCTATGCAGTTTATAATAATTTGCTACAAAATATAACAACAGATGCAATATCATATCAAGATATAACAACTCAACATGGATAATTCAATCCTGACTAACAAGTCATCAACATACAACAGAGCCATCGAGTAGAATGTTAGAATGCAACATAAAAGAATATATAGTGCTTAAAAAGGCATAAAGGATTCAATTGCATGGTCAAAGCTTCCACCTTTATGCTCATACTCACCATAATCAGATTCTATATTAGAATCAACTAATATTCGTCAATTTATCACAATTCATGTGTACGCCATCAAGAGAGAAACATAAAAGGGAGACCCTAGGGGGATGGGTCCAAATACATACGCTACACAGTATAATACCCCTGCAATAAGAGTAACAACATCATCATAACTGCATGATAAAGACATCGTGTCACAATAATCACAATACCACAACAAAGGCATGGAAGAGACCTCGTGCAATTACCAAATCCATCCGCTCAATATGTCCATATGTGCCATAATCATAACAATTCATAATATCATTTCATCATAAAAGAGGCATATGCTCACAGTTAACCAATAAGGTGCATAAGGACATGATATATAAAGTGTAGATGTGTGCTCAATATGTGAAACATGACTACGACTATAAATAATAGCAACAATTTTACAAATAGCTCATCTTGGCAAATTAAGAGATAATAATCCTAAACATAATCACTAGCATGAAAGGATAAGCTCACGTAGTCATACAAATAATTTGAACATGAATCATACAAATCACACAATCCAAACAAGGCGTAATAGAATCCTAAAGTCTAATCCAGTCGCAAATCATACATAGATCCCATATATACGCTCGTCACCTCGCATATACGCCGCCTCTCGGATATTCCACTTAGGCAAATAAGGTCAAATCTTAAAGGTTGTTCCCTCACAATAAGACTAGGCAAGATACTTACCTTAACAAGCTCAAATTAACCTTTCAAAATCGCCTTTACTTTAGATATCACCTCCAACTAGCTAAAATCTAGCCAAATAATACTCAATAATGTTAACAATATCAAAGGAATCAATTCCAAACAATAAAGCTTTAATCTTTAATCAATTCTCAACAAAGTCAACCATGGGCCCAAATATGTCTTTAATTTCTAAATCCAAGTCCAATCATAGCTCAAGATATTAATTTTCACTCTCTTAAATTGTAGGCAAAAATTTCCAAATTTTATCTCAAAATTCCATGTTGTAAGTGTTAATGATACATATAGATTCTTGAAACAATATAAAAAAATGAGTAGATATCACTTACCCTTTGGTCTTGTATGAAAATCTCCAAGTAAAATCGCCCTCTCCAAGTCTAAAGTTTAAAATATGAGAGAATGGACTAAAATCCCGAAATTCTAACTTAAAATAGATTGCCCATGGGTACTATTCGCTAATTCTGTCCATGTCTCGCATGTACGAAGACAAAATTGCTTTTGCCAAAATTTTCTATTCTCGATTGCCGAATGACCTTCATGATTGTGATTCCTTGCACTGCCAAACCTACGCGAACGCAAAGGCTAAGCTCCCAGCTCCCTCTTTGCCAACATGATCCCCTCAACGTGAATTTGAAGCATCACTACCGCAAGCCTATGGAAACACGACACACCAAGCACGAACACGAAGAAAAACACAAAATCCATCCCAACTCCTTAATTGCGAATGCGAGACACCCGTCACGAATGCGATAAACATGAGATATCAGAAAAATCTACCAATTCAAACATGCTCCGGGTGGCCCGAAACTCACCCGAGCCACCCGGGACCCCATTCAAACATAAAAACAAGTCCATAAATACTACTTGAACCTATCCAAATCTACCAAGTGTTGCACCCTATTTTTCCCTAGTCAAAACATAATACAACTAATGGTCCTTCTGAAGTTGATAAAAGAGAGTCGCCACCTAATATTTTTTCAGGTATATTAGGGTACCGATAGGTCTGTGAGATTAGTATCCTAATGGTTAGCTAACCAATGAGATTTTGATAAGGGTTCTAGTTATTCTAAGGGGAAGGTGTTAGGCATCCCTTAAAATACACCTGAGGTGGTTCCTTAAACTTAAGCTAGGTATGGGGAAAAGAAAAGTCTATATTCTGCTTAGTTAGTGTTTAAAGTTGATAAGTAAACTCCATGAAAATGTTCGAACTATTATTTGAAAATTCACTACTTTGAGAAGGTTATGTTTCTACTTTGAAAAGAAAAGATGTTATTTGCTTGTGAGTTTCCAATAGTAGGAAATCACCTTTTAAATATATGTGTATATATTAAGTTGAAAACCAGATATTGAAACGACCCCACCTTTCATTTTGAGTATTTGCACTTTGCTCAGTAGTTTGAGGACATGAGTAGCTCCATATAACGTATTATGACTTATGTGAATCGTCGGTTTTGGTTTTCAGGTTTTCCGGGATCAATTTGGAAGAATGAATTTCATGATATAAGCTTTAAGTTGGAAGAGTTGACCAAGTTGGACTTTTTAATATTTGACCTCAGATTGGAGTTTTGATGGTTTCATTAGGCCCGGATGGTGATTTTGGACTCGGATGCAAGCCCAAATTTGCATTTGGATGTTTCTAGAAGGTTTCAGCACAAATTGATAAAAGTTGGAAATTTGAAGGTTTGGAAAGTTCGTAAGTTTGATTGGGAGTTGAATTTGAGGAATTATGTCATTTGATACATGTGTGAAAACTTTGAGTTCATTCCAGGTTGATTTGATATGTTTCGGCGTGAGTTTTGGAAGTTGAAAGTTGAAAGTTCGTTCAAGTTCGAATTGAGGTGCGATTCTTTGATGTTATTATGTGTGATTGACGCCACAATAAGGTCTGCATTATGTTATAGGACTTGTTGGTATACTTGGACGGGGTCCCGAGTGGCCTGGTTGAGTTTCCGACGAGGTTCAGATCATTTTCGTTTCATGTTGCATTGCTGAAGGTATGCTGGTTCTGTTGCTTCCGCATCTGCGGAAGAATGGATGCAGATGCAATTCCGCAGATGAGGACAATTAGTCGCAGAAGTGCAAACAGGCCTGGCTGGAGATCATCGCAGATTGGAGGAAGAGGTGCACCTGCGTGTGCGCAAAAGCGAAATCCTTGGGTGCAGGAGTGGTCCTATGCACAGATGCGTGATCAATGGTAGCACATGGCGCAGGAGCGGATATTTTTCGTAGGTGCGAAGAGTTGTTTTCTAGATTATTCCGCAGAAGGGGGCTTCATGTCGCAGAAGCGACACGGCAAAAACGGCTCATTGTTCACAAAAGTGAAGACGATTGGTCAGAAGCATTAAATTCGAGGGTTTGGTAATTTTTTGCATATTTGGAGCTATAGTCTTCGGAATTGAGCGATTTTGGAGGCAAATTTCATCACAAAGATTGGGATAAGTATTCTATACTCGGTTTTGGTTATATTTCATGAATCTATCTTCTACTTTGGCATTTGGATTATGAATTTTAAAGAGAAAATTGAATGTTTTTGTCTAAAGTTTCATAGAGCGAATTCTTGAGTTTTGAACATCGATTTGGAGTCTAATTTGAATGAAACTAGTATGTTTGGACTCATAATTGAATTGGTTGTCGGATTTCATGAGTTTTGTCAGGTTTCGAAATGCGGACCCAGGTTTGACTTTTGGGTTGATATGGACTTTTGATTAAAGATTCGACCTTTATCGATTGAGTTTGTTTCCTTTGGAATTATTTAATGTATGTGAGTTGCTTTTGGCTAGTTTCGAGTCGTTCGGAGGTCGGTACTCGCCGGATGGCATTGTTGGAGCATCGTTTGGCTTGCTCGGTATTGGATTTTGTTTGTTCGAGGTAAGTGACACTTTTAAACTTGGTGCTGTAGGTATGAAACCCCGAATTATGTGTTATGTAATTGGTGTTGAGGTGAGGAGCATGCTAGGGGAGGGGCGTGTGGGCGTGCACTGTGTAAATTGTGATTTAGTCGATTCCATGGAACTTTGTAGCTACCTTATCTGAACATTTTTACTGTACTCTATGTTAGATCACTTGAGCTGTAACTTATGCTAAAATCATGTTTAGCTATATGCTGGTACTATTGGGACCCACATTGGCCGTTCTTTGCTGTTGAGTTATTTGCTTAATTGCAGTTATGTACTCAGTCACATTCATCATTTTATATTATATTTCAGTCTCTCTTATCATATATTGTCACGTCTCGTATCATTGATTAGGGCTACTTAGCATGAGTGTTGTGAGCCCGAGAGACTGGAGAGATTGATGGATGAGTTGGAGCATGAGGGCCGGATTGTGAGTGGTATTGGTGGGGTCGGTCAGCACACCTGTTGCTTCCAAACGCACACGCAAGTATATGTGGTCGATAGGTACGTCCAGATATCGTACCCACAGGAACTTGTGATTAACTATCAACTAACTTAAACCCAAACAATTGATCTATTCAACTGAATCCTAAAGTATGAATAATTAACTCAAACTAATCTAGGTTAACAAACTAAGAGATTGAAGGAACAAGTTGGCGAAATTAGACACAAATTCAAAGAGAGACAATATTCTAGAGCTATGAGTTAGCTAACAATCTCGTTGAGTCTTCCACTTAAATTTTCTAATTAATTTGTCTAATTTATTAATTGACGGGGTTAATATTACTCGTAGCCTTCTCTCGAAGTACTCCTCGCCTATTCAAGCTAACCTAATGCCTCTATTCCTATGGATTCAGGATTAACAAGAACGAATTAATAATTCCCGTATAATAACCAAGAAAGGCGATTAGGTATATCCCTATCCTAGCCGCAAATCCGTTCTTCGTAATTCAGGTTCAAGATCTCTCTCTACTTAATCTTATATGCAATCTAGATTTCTCTCTCCCGAGTTCATCCCTAGATTCATAGATAATATTCAATTGGTGATCAAGCAATCAAATAATTAAGCGTAACATTGAATAAATAAACCAATATGATAAAATAATAAGAACAATTCAAGCTTCAGACTGCAACGTTCATGTAGCACCCTGACAATTCTAGAACAAATAAACTATGAATTAAAGGAAGAGAAGAGAAGAAAAACTAGTTAGAAGCCTCCTCCATGCGTGGTGTGTGTTCTCCCATGTAAATTCTCCTTCAATGTATGTTAAATATCCTCCAAATTAGGTTTAGACTTGCTTTTATACGAGTTGGGGGGTCTTTAGCCGACATAACCTTGTCCTGGGCGAAGTAGGAGATATTTCCAGTCACCAGCACCTAGGGTAGCATGGGGCACTAGCCATGGCGCTGGCCTGTTGAACATTCTGTAAACGACGCCACGGGTGGCGTGGGGTGCTGCCTATGGCGCTGGAATCCAACATTTCCCATTTTTCCTCAATTTAGGCTCTAATCTCGCACCTTTCGCCCCCTGTTGCCTCCAGATTCCTACAAATAAAAACACATGAATTAACATAATCAATATATTTTACATCTGAAATCCACGAAACATGAGTAAGACATGAGGTTATATACATATAAATATATATACTTTAAGCTACATATAAACACCCCACACTTAAACTGTTGCTCGTCCTCGAGTAACGAGACTATCAACTACACCTCAACAACGTACTCATCTCAACTAAAAAGAAACACTTTAATTTTTAACCAGACACTCGACAATGACCATGGTTGATAGCAACAATTAAACTGCAGCATGTGCAATCACTTACACATCCCATTACTTATGCCATTTTCCAAAAATATCCACAACAAAGACAACATGCTCATAACAATCCTAGACTCAAAAGCCGACTCAATATCACAATACACTCATGGCTTGAACACCCAAAATCATAAAGAGTCTAATAACGTTACCTATCCCTCATGAAATCATGTGCTCTCTCAACAAGAACAAGAGAGTAAGTTGAACCCACATTTGAATTTCATGATCAAATATTATTTAAGGACTCACATATATTAAAGAAAATCTCTCACTCTCACAAAGAAGTCACATGCATGCCAAAAGTACTATAGGCTTGCCCATAATGTAAATCTCCACTAATGTAGGCTCACTCGATCTAAATTCAATTAGGACATTTAGGATTAGTGATTAACCTCCTAAGCCCTTTAACACATCACATAACAAACTTTAAGCGCACCTCTTTAATCCACTTCAATTTCACAAACAAGATCACACCCAAAATATATTTTCTCTTTCCTTAAGCAAAACTTTACTTTATACCCCACTAGCAAGAACAAGAACACAATTTATTCACCTATATTTTTCCTTCCCTTTTTCAGATTTTTCTTTCTTTTTTGTTTCAACTAGTCTTTTTCCTTTTTCAACTTCCGCTAGTGGTGTATTCTTTTACAAAACAAGTGCACCTTTATTCTTCCATTGGTTCCACTCAAATGCCACCCCACACTTAGTCCTTACTTCTTCTAATGCCCGTTTCACAATTAATTTGCTTTTAGAGGTAACTGGTTCAAAATAATGTCAATTAAAAATAAAAGGGTAATGTGGGTGCCAATTAAAAGTCTATAGGCTCGAAAGAGTTTACCAGGGATAGATTTTATTTGTGATAAGCAATTAAGCTCAAAAAGATCAAATAAGGCCTAAAGTCATTTTTCCAAGCCGAACATCACCTAAAATTTTGCTTCAACTCACCTATCGGGCAAGTTCTAGACTCAATATACAATGCAAAGCACTACACAAAATCTCACCACACATGGCACATGATTCACTAAGGACGGTCTCATTCCGACTCTCAGATTAAAGCAAGTATTCATAGAGCCACAATGTTTTAAGCATTAAGCATCAAGTGAATATAAGCCGAGCAAAAGAGACATAGGCGTCACAAAATATGCTATCCAATTTCATCAAGGCATCAAGAACAATTTCAAAACATCGGGAAGATACTCCACATGCCAAAGCCTAAATATGCTACTATCAAACATGTCAAAGGCGCCTAGGTTCATCAATCTTCCTCCTTTTTATTTCCTAAATTCTAGTCTACTCTAAAACAAAACTACAACCAGGTTCAAACTACATCCCATGGAACAGAACCGAGGCACAAAGAAAAATCACAGGTGATTATTATCTAACTGAAACTAACTAGAAACAAAAATAAAATAATTTTAGAATATTTTTTATTGGACTTTAACCCCTCAAGAATGTTGTCCACAAAATCCATTGTCGGAAAAAGTCCAAATTTTCTGCTTTTTTATTATTATTTTTTTTAATTTTTCTTTTAAAAACAAAAACTACTGTATTAAGAAAATAATACTACAACTAAGCTAGAATAACACAGAAAATCGCCCAGACAATCTCCTCACCCCACGCTTAAAATTGTGCAATGTCCCTAATGCATACAATAAATAACAAGAGGGTAAAAGAGACTTCCTGGTAGGCCAAAGGCCAATGTATTAGCAGCTCACGGGATGCTCAGACTTTTCCAACATATGGTCCTTTGCGCGGGCACCCCACACTTAGCTTCAACCACCTGCTCAATTTTGAACACGTCTATTGTCTTTGACTCCATGATCCTACTCCTACAAAACACAGAAATAACACTACAAAGATAACACTATAATAACAAAAATTAAACAGAAAATAAAAAGAAAAACAAAGTTGGGTTGCCTCCCAACAGGCGCTTGATTTAACGTCGCGGCGTGACTCTATTACTTTAACCACTTTTCCTTCCACTTTGAGGATATAAATTGCGCACCCAATTTTGCATCAATTTTTCTTTCATATTCTTGGGATGGTGGTATGAAAATAATGGAACCAAGCAAACAATGTCGCATCTTGCACTTCTTGGCCTTTAAGTGAGTTATGTCATTTTGTCTCCTTGGCATCGCAAATTTCAGAATTATATGCACCTTGTTCCTCATCCATTGACTCCTCCATATGCTGAAATGAATCAATTCACATGTCACCAACCAAGAACATTGTTAAAAAGTGTTTAGAATGAGGTCCAATGTGCTCTAACTCTAGAATCGCTTCACTTTTGACACCCTCACTTTTGCACACTTCGTCAACCTTGGCATCATTAATAATATTTTGGTCGAATAGTTGGAATTCCTCTTTTATCTCCACAAGTTTCCCAGTATCAATAAAAGTTTGTTGTAGGGCATTAGGCGCCTCAACCTTTTAGTTCAATTGAGCATGCAGGTCATGGATATCTGAGCGAAATTGGTCTATCTCTTGACTGAGCTCAGTTCTTCCTTTTATCGGTTGTTTTGTCATATTTGAAAGACCATCACGGAGAGACTCATGAAATTTTATTAGCTGAGCTTGTTCCTCTAGCCAAGATTGGCTCACTATATCTACTTCTTCAAACTTATTTTTTTTGTGGGGACTCGCCCTCTTTAGCCAATTCTTTCACCTCGGCTTTCATTCTCATGGTTGCTGCACTAATTCTTTGTATAGACTTTTGATTTTCATCTTGTTGCTCGGCTACTTGCCTCATCATGTCCATAATACGAGCAACACGTTCCATATTCTCCACTTCATTGCTCCTATCAAACTCATAAACATTATTAGAAACATCATAATAAGAGCTTTGAGAAGGATAATAAGAATTAGGACAACCATCCCAGTGGCCACCTTGACCACCACACACATTACAAATATTCCATTCATAAGATTGAGATTCAAAATTTTGCCATAAGTATGGTCCTCCATAATATTGACAAGGACCACCAAAGTAAGAATAACCAACATTCAGCCAATTTTCTTTCCAAGATGCCATATCAACAAAGATAGTAAAATACAAACCTAAGATTTTAAAAAAATACTTAATAAACAAAAAGTAAAAATCTAATCTAGTAAAATAGTTAATTTCTATGTCCCTGGCAACGACACTAAAAACTTGTTACTCCCAAACTGTTATAACCCATATTTGTACGTGTTATATTACACCGTAAGATAGTCTACCTTGGTTCGAGAAGGGAATTACCTTTGAGACAATAAGAGTTTAGTCCTATTGGTCCTAAACGATGCAAAGGTATATAAGGGCGGTTAACAAGTATTAGAGGATAAACGAGTTAAGGATGTTGTAACTCGCGTTTTTGGGAAAATCGAGAGGTGTTTAACATTACCAATATTTCATGTTTTAAGGTATTTGAATGATATGATATCTGTTTCCTAAGTCTTGAAGTCAAACGAGTTATGAAACAAAAGTCGACAAAAGTTGTCGCAACTTAGGTTCACAATTTTACTTAAACGTTAGGTCAAATGTTTCTGGGATTTTCTCCCAATTTACAAGGTGTTATGGGGTGATCTACCTACCAAATTAAAGGTCTATGAGTCTAGTTTCCAATGCCTCAAACCTTTTGTCAATACGATCTCGGAGTATTGAGATAATTGCATTTCCGTAGAACTGCGCAAGCTGGTAGGTGACAAGTAGGTGCATCACCTACTTGCCAAAATTTAGGGCTAAAAGTTAAAAGCCCCAAGTCGGTTAAGAGAGGGATTTTAATAGCTTTTAAAGCCTGATAATTCATTATCATTTCAAAGCTTCAAAACCTAAAAGAACCCCTGCAACCCCTCCCCAAAATAACACCACACAAACCCTAATCGATTTTTCCCTCTTTCAAGTTCTAGTTGAAGGTAAACCCTAGAGTTCGAGGAATCAAAGCAAGGGCTGAGTTATCTAAAAAGAAAGGTGAGTTTACTGCTCTATTTAATACATGTTTTCTACTGTTAAGTCTTGTTAATTCGTTCTATGTGTGTAAGAACTCACGGGACGGTGATCGGAAGCCGTGAGTTCGAGTTATTCACTTGTAGCGGACTGTTTTATGGACTGTTTTGTGTTGCTGTAAAGCTGCGTGTTTCACTACTTATTTGTGGAGTTTTGGAGGAGAAAGGGTGTGGAGAAACACCATATATGCTTAGGGTTGTGGCCTGATAGTTGTTCATACCATTTCCGGATCGTTTGACACGACTATAGTGGCCATTGTACGTATGAAGTGATTGGTTTGTGCGTGGACTGTTTTGGGAGGTTCAATATGATTCTTATTGATGTTGTTTGGCTATTTGGTGGCTGTTTTGACTTGTGTGAAGTCATATATATAGGGGAGGTGCTGTCCGTTTTATTGCAAAATAGGTTACAGTCGATACATAATAGTTGCGACGCCTGAACGATAACGCTAGTGTCCTTTCTCTTATTGTAGACTAAGAAGTCGCGGAAGTTTCATAGCTTGAGATTGCAAAGTATTGCAAGGTATGTGAGACTATCCTTTTCCTTCTTTTGCACGACTCTGACTGTACACAATGCAATGAACGAACCCAAAGATACTCTACTCTTAGAAGGTAGCAGTACGTATATTGTTTCCCCTCTTATTGGAGGATTGATATGTTATTATTTCACCATGGTAGTATGACTCTTATAAGTCCAGCATGAATTATCTATTTTACTCTACCGAGCCGCGCTATAGTCGGCCGGGTATGGCACCTATTGTGCAACTATGCATATGTATATGTTTTACTCTACTTAGTCGCGCTATAGTCGACAGCTATTTTACTCTACCGAGCCGCGCTATAGTCGGCCGGGTATGGCACCTATTGTGCAACCACTGATCAGTTGGGTATGATGATGAGGAGGCCCACAGAGGCATATGTATGAGATGATGATGAGGCCCACAGAGGCGTATATATGTATATGATGATTTTCAAAAGGATATAAATATATGTATATGCATATGCATGTCAGGCATGACATGGTTAATCGCCCTCAGAGGCATTCAGATGGTACAGGTTGTCTGTCTCTTACCCTGATGCTTATTATTGTTCTTGCATTATGTTTCCTATCTTACATACTCAGTACATTATCCGTACTGACATCCTTTATTTGTGGATGCTGCATGTCGTGCTGCAGGTCCGAGCGGGCAGATAGACGAAGCTGCCCCACCATAGTAGGCTACCCAGTTCAGCAGATATTGGCGAGATCCATCCTTCGGACTTGCCACAGTCTTGGTATGCATTTTGTTGTAGGCATTATGGGCATGTCGGGGTCCTGTTCCGACGTAGGTTGCATTATGTACGTTTTTGTAGAGGCTCATAGACAAGTGTCAATTTATGCATAGACAAGTGATGGGTTGGACTATGTACAGTCGAATTGCCTTGTCGGCAAACGTATGTAATTTGTTTTATGGTTCTGCATTGTAGCCTTGTTGACTATATTATGTATATAAGTATGATCGTATCATGGTATAATGTCACGTATAATTATAAGTATTATTCGAGATTATATGCATATGACAAGCCTTATAGATAATAAGGAAAGTTAGATGAAGGGTACGCCGGCGCCTGTAGGGTAGGGTCCGGTGCCAGTCGCGGCCCTCCGGCTGGGGTCGTGACATATCCATACAGAATTTCTAATAGAAATGGATATGAAGGCTTTCCCAAAGATGATCCGGATAAATTAAAAAATTATCCCCAATCCTCAGATTCTCAGATGGGCTTAATGGTTCACTCCATACAAGTTTCAAGTCAAGCACCTGAAAGGAAAGGATAATATTCTCGCAGATTTTCTGTCACGACGGGAATAATTCTCTAAAAGATTTCCCACAGCCAAACTGAAGTCAAAGCAAGAGCCAATTAGACACATCTTTATGCTTTCAAATACACTAGGAACAACTTCATTAAAGTCAACAAATCATCCACCGGAGTTGTTCAACCTCATGGATCCCTTTGATCCGTCAATTATTATGGAAAGAAGAACTTATTATGAACTCCAAGTTTTCCGGCAATATGGAGGATCCATTCTCAAGCCTTATGGTGTCAATCTAGAATACCCGTTCTGCCATATATTCATAGCTCAAGCCAAGGATTTTCCACAAGAACTACTGTGGCTTTTCTTGGACCTATGCCATCAGTATTATATTTTCATGGAATTCAAATGCAATGTCTTCAAGGATTTTGATAACATTGCACCAGCCCTTAGAGTATTTTTACTATGGTTCAAGCCTAGAAGATATTGGAAAAAATAATTGAGATTCCTACGTAGCAAAGATATTCATGTTTTATAGGCTAGTAAAGATCATTAATGGAAAAGTCCAGGCGCAAGCAGAGGGATCATTCTGGTGGAAATTTCCCGTGTCCATTTTATCAATGGAGGAAGAATATAGCGAGGCACAAAGAATCCTTTTTCAGAAAAATAGGTGCATCCCGAAAGAGATATGGCCAAAAGATTGGGCAAGCTAGAATTATACCAATACTCATCCTCACTGGGAAAGAGTCCGGGAGGCAGC
>MCJB01023278.1:280010-311316 GCA_002018475.1 Nicotiana obtusifolia | reverse complement strand
ATGAATTGAACGTTGTGAATGTTCCTGTTGATTATGGTGATGGATATGAATAACTCTTTTATTATAACTTAGCTTGACAAATGAATTAGTTAAGTAAGTGGTTGTTAACAGATGATTAATGGTTTCGTGTTTCAGTCATGGGTAGTGTCTTAGGAGTCCACGAGAGTCTAAAAGAGTCCGGTGTCATAACAATAGTATTGTGTCTAGGTTTAACAAAAAGATAAACGGGTTGGGGGAGGAGTTAATTGATAAACATAGGTGGTAGTAAATTATTACTGTGGACTTAGTTAAACATGGGTCGAGTATGGTTTGGTTAAAGTTATTTTCCCTGGCCAGGTTGGATATTGGTAATGTTATATCCCCAAGGGGAGTTTGATGTGATGCATTATTCCACTGTATGGAAATTGTTTGTGATTGCTGTGATGATGTTTAAATGAGGGCGGGTGGCACGCCTGCCACGAGACATTATATATGAGGGGCGGGTGGTACGCCTACCACAGAATGTTATGAAATGAGGGCGGGTGACACGCTTGCCACAAGGAATTATATATGAGGGGCGGGTGGTACGCCTACCACAGATTATTGTGAAAAGAGGGCGGGTGGCACGCCAGCCACAAGATGTTAAGAAATGAGGGCGGGTGGCACGCCTGCCACGAGACTTGTTGTTTTTCATTGATTTGATGTTGCGATGTACACTTTTCTTTCTCTGGTTATTTTGGGTTGATGTACTTTTGTTATCTGCTGTAGTTGTACATGTGTTTAAGTTTAACAGATTTATCTGGAGTCCGGTCTAGCCTCGTCACTACCTCGCCGAGGTTAGTCCAGGCACTTACCAGCACATGGGGTCGGTTGTACTGATACTACACTCTGCACTTTCTGTGCAGATACCGGCGCCGCAGGTGTCGGACAGTAAAGGACTTCCAGATTTTGGCGTGACTTCCCAGGCGACCCAAGGTAGTACTGCAGCCGTTCGCAGATCTTGGCGTCATCTGTCTATCCTTTTGACTGTTATTCCATGTAGTTCGAAAACAGTATTTTTGGACATTTCTTTCAAGACTATTGTATGTAGCATTCTTAGACAGTCTGTGAAAACTGTGTCACCAGTTCTTGGGTAGACTTTGTAAAGGAAAGACGACATGTATATATATATACAATATTTCCGCATTTTGTTATTAAATTTGGTTTTGTAAATTATGAATGATTATTTATGTATGATGACTTATTAATGAAGTTAATTATTGGCTGGCCTAGCTCCCATTAGTGGGCACCATCACGACTCCCAAAGGTGGGAGATTTGGGGTCGTGACAAGAAAATAGGAAGTCACTTGAACAATTTATGTTTTGAAGAGGTCTTCTTGACGATTCCTCTCCAGTAGGCATGGTAGATAGAACATGCAAGAAAGAAAAGTTTCGGATTCAAAATAGAATCACTGGGAAAGAGTCAATGCCATAGTGATGTCTAGGCTTATTGTCACGATCCAATTTCTACCATAGGTCGTGATGGAGCCCAACGTCGCTATTAGGCAAGCCAACGGTGAACTATTAACTTAATTATTTTATTGCTTTTAAAATCATGAGTTTTATAAAGTAAAGGAAATTAAGCGTAGAAAACCATGGAGATATAAAGCATTAATAAAACATAAAAAAATGGTGATAATATTAGGTAAAACAATAAACATCTACTAGAAATTCCCAAAATTTGGTGTCACAAGTGCACGAGAATTTTGTAGAATATACAAACCACTAATAGTACTATCTGAAATAAAACAGACATATATCGTAAATACAACAAGAAGGAGAATCGGGTGATGCACATCGGAGTACGGAGAGCAGCTCACCACTAAGTCTCCGGGTAGTACGCATGTGCGCCCTATTGGCCACCAAATGTACCTGCACAATTACTGTAGAAGTGTAGTATGAGTACATAAATCAACGCGTACCCAGTAAGTATCTAGTCTAACCTCAAAGAAGTAGCGAGAGGGGTCTACATCGACAACTACTAGTTGTCCTATCAAGACCCGAAATCCATTATAGGTCGTGATGGCGCCAAACGCTGCCGTCAGGCAAGCCAATGCTGATTTATTTATTTATTTACTCATTTTATGTTACAACCCATAATTTCGTACATTAGATTGCGCCGTAAGATAGTCTACGTATAAGGGCCTAAGAACCGGAAAAGAGTCCAAAAAGTCAAGAAAAGAGCAAAGGGCTTCGCAAAGCTAGGTATGCTACCACAAAACCCACATGCGAGCCGCATATCTAACACTAAAAATTGCAGACAAAGACAGACTTCTAGACAAAGATCAGTGCCATAAATGCGGTCATAAGTGCGATCGCATTTCTGAAATGCGAACCGCAGATTATACCTATTGCATCGCAAACTGAAACAAATTTTTGGGCAGAAATCTATGTCAGGAATGCGGTCAGTATGCGATCGCATGCTGAAAATGCGGACCGCAAAACAGACCTCCTGGGTCGCAGAATGAGACAGATTTTTGGGTTGAGATTCGCGTCCAAAATGCGAACCGCATGTTGATTCTGCGACGTAAATGTGATCCCAGAACTGGCAGGCGTTAGACACGTGTACCACTTACTTGCCAAATTAAAGGACAAGTATATAAGTTCCAAAGTTGGCCAAGAGGGTTATTTCATCCTTACCTCAGACCTCCCCAACGGGGATAGAACCCCTACGACCGCTTTCCCAAAATTCCACCCAAACCCAAATCGAATTCCTTCTTTCAAGTTCTAATTGAGGAGAAAGCTAGAGATTGAAGAACTAAGGAAAGGCCCTAACTGATTTTCTCTCTCTTTCAAGCCCTAGTTGGAGTGAGACCTAGAAATTGAAGAACCAGAGAAGAGGGCTGAGTCATCCAACATGCAAGGTAAGCTACTGCTCTTTTCATACATTCTTTCTCCTGGGAATTCATGGTATTTCGTTCCATGCATGTAAGAACTCATGGGTTGGTGATTGGAAGCCATGAGTTCAAGTTAACTAGTGGTAATGGATTGGGTTGTGGTTGTTTTTGGTTGCTATTGGGTTGCACGTCTTACTACTATCGTTGTGTAGTTTTGGAGGAAGAAGGGTGTGGAGAAGCACCCTATAAATTTAGGGTTGTGGTTGATTGTAACTATAACGTTTAGAAGATAACATTAGAATCGTTTCTTTCATTGTAGACTAAGGAATTACGACAATACGTAGCTTGAAATTGGCGCAGAGAATATCAGGTATGTGAGACTATCCCTTTCTTTCTTTTGCACGACTCTAATTATACACAATGCAACGAACGAGCCCCCAAAAATACTCTACTCCTAGAAGCTAGGAGTGCTTATATTGTTTTCCTTCTTATGGGCAGATTGATGTGTATTATTTCTTCGACCTTACGTCTCTTTGAAAGGTTCAGAAAGTATGATTCCTGTGAGTCCAGCATGCATTACTTATTTTCTCTACCGAGCCGCGCTATAGTCGGCCGGGTACGGCACCTATTGTGCAACTATATATATATGTATATGTTTTACTCTATTTAGTCGCGCTATAGTCGACAACTATTTTACTCTACTGAGCCGTGCTATAGTCGGTCGGGTATGACACCTATTGTGCAACCACTGATTACTTGGGTATGATGATGATGAGGCCCACAGAGGCGTATGTATATGATGATGATAAGGCCCACAGAGGCGTATGCATATGATGATTTTAAAAGGGATATTTATATATATGTATATGCATATGCACATCAGGCATCTCATGGTTAGTCGCCCCCAGAGGCATTCAGATGGTACAGGTTGTATGTTTCTTATCCTGACGCATATTACTATTCTTATATTATGTTCCTGTCTTACATACTTAGTACATTATTCGTACTGACGTCCTTTTATTTGTGGACGCTGCATGTCGTGCTGCAGGTCCGGACAGACAGATAGACGAGGCTCCCCCACCATAGTAGGCTGTCCAGTTCAGCGGATATTGGCGAGATCCATCCTTCGGACTTGCCGTAGTCTTGGTATGCATTTTTGTTATAGGCATTATGGGTATGTCGGGGCCCTGTTCTGACACAGGTTGCATCATGTATGTTCCAGTAGAGGCTCATAGACAAGGGGTGGGCTTATGTATAGTTGGATTGCCTTGTCGGCAAATGTATTTTGTTGTACAGTTTTGCATTGCAGCTTTGTTGGCCATGATGTATATATTTATATGTGTGTACATGTTATCATTCTGCAAGTTTGAATTGATGTGGATTGTTGTTTGCTATTTATACTAGCCTCGTCAGTCCTTATAGACAACGAGAGAGGTTTAATGAAAGGTACGCCGGCGCCCGGCGAGCAGGGTCCGGTGCCAGTCGCGGCCCTCCGTCTTGGGTCGTGACATTTTATTACTTTCAAGTTCATAATCTTTATTACTTAAATAGCATAAAATAGAATTTACAGGGGTAAAGTGATAATAACTACGTGATCTACAATAACGAACAACCAGTAGAAATCCCCAAACCCGGTATCACAAGTGCATGAGCAATTTCTAAGGAGTACAATAATAATACAACATCTGTCCCGAATGTAATAAGACAGTACAAAATAAATAGTACAATGGAGACTCGGTTGACCGCAATGTGTAGCCTGAAATGCAGGTCACATAAAGTCTCCTCAACAGGTGCGCCTATGCGCCAAGGTGATCATCAAATGAACCTGTCAGATCCTACACATTTAGTGCAGAAGTGCAGGATGGGTACGTAAATCAACGCGTTGCTAGTAATTATCTAGCCTAACCCCGGAGAAGTATTGACGAGGGGTCGACATCAACACTTACTAATGGTCCAATAAATAAATATAATAAAACATAAATAGATATGAGGCATACGGAAATGATGGGGGTAATTCTGTAAGTTACATAATCTTCCAATTCCTTCTTTCAAGGCATAAATTTCTAAATATTGTATCTACCTTAACGACTCAGAAGATGCCAAGGGTCGATATCAAATAAATAATGAATACCATATAAAATGCCGGGCATCAGTGGAAAGATTAGCTCATAAATATTTGGACTACTAGCGATATAACACACGATTCTACCGAGGTCGTTCGACCCGATCCAGAATAATATGTACACTGCCGAGGGTCGAGCGACACGAGCGATAGATGCATTTATATACTGCCAAGGCATTCGGCCCGCTCCATAAGAAAAGGAAGGAAGTTACTGAATTACGAGACACGTGTTTACAATATACCACATGGGCATAAAATGAATATAGTCTTTGCCATTTCTCAAATAACTCGCGCACAACTCAAAGTGTTAAGGCTTGGCCTAGCGTACATATTTATTTCTAATCAATTTCAATTATATCTTCAATTAATTAAACCAGCAGAATGAGTTCAAGTAATTCAAATATCACATGATAAGATCCTAAATCTACCTGGACATAAACATGCTATAGCTTCGAACAGACTCTCATCACCTCGTACGTACGTAGCACCCACAACTAGTTGCACATAACAATAATTATTACCTAGGGGGTAGTTTTCCCCTCATAAGGTTAGACAGGAGACTTACCTCGCTCCGAAGTTCCATAACCGGCTCCAATGCCTCTCTAACATCCCAACTCAAAGCCTAACGTCTCGAAACTAGTCAAACCACGTGTAATTCAATCAAAATATACTCCAATGCTTACAGTTTAACAATTTATAAAAATTCCCAACTCCGCCTGAAAGTCAATAAAATCAACCCTCGGGCCCACGTGCCCGGATTCCGAAAATTTCGAAGATAAACTTTTCCCATAACACCACGAACTAAAATATATAACTTATTCCAAATTCCATGTTCAATTTCGTGGTCAAAATCCAAAAAGATCATATTCTTGGTTTTCTACCAAAATCCCATGTTTCTACAAATTTCATGTTTAAATCCATATACAAACCATGTGTTTAACTTGTAATAGGTGGGAATCACTTACCTTGTGTTGTGAGATGAAAATCTCCCCTTGAAGCTCTACAAAATCGCCCCAACCAAGTGAAAATTTAAGAAAATGGGCCAAATCATGTTCTTAAAAGAACACACTGCCCAGCGACCTCTCGCACCTGCGGCCACTTGACCGCTTCTGTGATTCCGCAGGTGCGGCCATAATACCGTATCTGCGGTCCCTCTTCAGCCCCCTGCCTTTGCATTTGCCGACAAGACTCCGCTTCTACGAAGCCGCACCTGCGACCAAGAATCCGCTTCTGCGGTCTCGCAGGTGCGGCACAAATCTCGCACCTGCGCCTCCAGCCTGCCTCACTCCCTACCGCTTCTGCAAACACTGGGCCGCTTCTGCGGTCACGCAGATGCGGGAAATTCTTCGCAACAGTAGCCATTGAAAACCAGCTCTTAGAAAAATTTCCAGACAATCCGTCAACCATCCTGAATCCACTCGAGGCCCTTTGGACCTTGACAAAATATACCAACCTGTCCCAAAATGCAATACAAACTTAGTAGAAGCCTTAAACCATGTAAAACAACATCAACATCATGAATCGCACCTTGATTCAAACTTATAAGTTTTCAAATTTCCAAATTCTATATCTTGTACCGAAACGTATCAAATCAATCCGGAATGACTTCAAATTTTGCATACGAGTCATAAATGACATAACAAAGCTATTCCAAGGCTCGAAACCGCAAACGGACATCGATAACATTAAAATCCACTTTAAGTCAAACTTAAGAAATTCTTAAACTTTCAAAATGCCGACTTTCCATAATAGGCGCCAAAATACTCCCAACCACCCGATACTCAACCCGAAAATATGCCCAAGTCCGAAATCATCATACGAACCTATTGGAACCTTCGAATCCCGATTCTGAGGTCGTTTAGTCAAAAGTCAAATCTTAGCCAATTCTTTAAACTTAAAGCTTCCGAAATTAGAATTTTCTTTCCAAATCAATCCCGAACTTCCCGAAATTCAATTCCGACCACACGTACCTGAAGTGAAGTTACTCGAGGCCTCAAATCACTGAACGATGCGCTAGAGCTCAAAACGATTGATCAGGTTGTTACATTCTCTTCCATTTAAACATACATTCGTCCTCGAACGTGCTAAGGACTGCTACGGAATTGTCCAAAATCACTGTTTAACACCTTGTGCATCTACTCGTGCCACCACAACCTAGTTGGGCACATTAGCTCGAGCCGGACTGAAGGTCTTACATCATGCACCACATAAGTCGGTTGCCCATAATAACATCCTCCGACCACAATAGCTGAAATTTCACGAATCTGATGCTCGCAATACAACTCATGATGCATATAAATCCTGTTCCAACTCTCGCAATACTGCCACAACGAAAGAGACATGTAGAAACTCATAACCACTTGCCGAATCAATAATTCATCTCTCCTCCTGACAAGAAACATTACCTCATTCTGAACTGAATAACAATATTTTCTCTTTAATGTACCTTATATAAATCTGAGTGTACTAATTTCAGGTCCAATAATTTTGTCTCACCCAGTACAAGCTACTCAGGCAATAAGCCGTCTCAGATATTGCCAAAAATCTTATATGACGCCCACAACGCGCCAACAAGCTACAACTCGAATGTGATACATAAGGAAGAACGATCTCTAGAGAAGGACTACCCAGCCCAAGTAACGAATAAATTGTCCAAATAGATGCTGTGAACCTACTTGAGGGATGAAAACAAGGCACACAAAATAAGTGTAAGGAACTATGTTCAACATCTCGTTGTTGCGTCGTGCAACCCGATCCGACATGACACTGTTGCGGCGTACAACCCGATCCACATAACATGCCCGTGGCGGCATGCCACCAGATCCAGACAATATACCCGTAGAGGTATGCCATCCGATCCACACATAACATAAAGAAGAAAAACACACACATTAAGCCGTAACGCTTATACTTACGAAATGCCCGGATATTGACCACAAGCACGCCAAGTGCATAATACGAATTCTGGGGAGACGGATAGCACCATATGCTACGAAACCCAAGCACAAGTAAGGTGTAATGATGACCTGCATCTCGAGAGCCACCTGTTCACATAACACCACAAGCTACATGGGACCTCAACACGTGTGCGAATAATCAAACCGCTTCACAACCTACATGGCACAATTGAGATTTACATGGAATAGCTGACGACGTGAATAACATCCAATGCCCGACTACTCCTTCGTAAGCAATACTATGACGAGTGAACGCATCCGACCTGACGTATAACACACACTCCCACTAGACCCACCAACGGACCTCACACTGATTATGATCATACCATACTGGGCCAATAACCTTCCAAAGATCCACATTGGCCCTATTCATAAGAACAACCATCAAATCTGAAACAAACTCAGATTGTCCATAACCCAAGGAATAGGACGCCTCTCAGGCATAAACTCTCGCATTTGCAATATTACCATGACATCCATACTTGGTTTTAATCTTTCACAATCAAATGACTAACATGCCAAATCTGCACCTTCATACCACCAATCGTACTAATTCTGCAAGGCAAATCACAATCAGCAAATCAATACACAATGCCTTTTCCACAGAACACCATTCTCAGGTGACACTAAGATAACGCCAGCTTACTCTAAACATTTGAATTCTTCCCTGCTCATCCGAGCTCGTGACATTCTTATCAACACTAAACCGCAGCCTTGATCCTCAACTTCCAGTTCCCGTGCCACACACTGCACCCATCATGCCTCTATACGAAAGTACAAGAATTCCTCATAACCTATGAACTACTAGTAGAATGAACACTTCATTGGCTAGAAACCTTTCACTTAACTCATTTAAGAAGAACCAATGCAAAACGCAATTGAATTCCTAAACCGCAGGAAATACAACCCTTAAGTCGTGATCTATACCGTCATGACTCTTCCGGAATTCATTTACAGAACAAGGCTATTTGAATCAAATACCTCCTAAATCAATCATGTTATGATGGCTGTCAAGCCTGCACGTACGTCCACCAACCATATGTATAACTTCACACGCTGAAGGAACTGATCATTGCCACAATTATGCCAATTCAACCATTACTAACCGACCCAACTTCTTCCAATTTACTCTTGACCTGACTTATAAATATAGTAGCTTCATTCAAGACATAAAAACCTCAATCCGCACTCATCCTAAGTGACCCAAATCGCGAGACCACATTATCTCAATACCCATGAATCATCTCATACCTCCTTACGTACAAATAGCATCTCCAACTGGTGCACACATTCTGCAAGATCTTCCGCGCATCCAAAGCTATTTCTTCCTTTCCTCCAATACTGCACCGTATACCCGATGGTAACATAGAACATTCCAAGTCCCGTTCGTAATCTACTATGAAAACTCGATCCTTAACCACACAACGGACCCGAAATCCTTAGGCACTACACTTTAATTCTTTAACCCACTTGAACCGTTGTTGGGAGTCACCCACTCTGACCTGATCCTGATATAACCAAACTTCAACGCTCTGCTAGCACATGAACACCCTCTCAAAGAAGCAACCGGCTGAATTCTTTTCCTTGTACATTATATCCACAAGAAGCATAAACTTTGAGTCTTCCCAAATCCTGCACCTCAATCAATAAGGCGAAGTATAGCACACATTCATCGAGTTCCTTGTTCGACTTACTCCTTACATTTCCTTTTTCTTAGCCATAAAAAATCCACCAATACACCGATAACCAGAAATCGCGCAAGCAGACAACCATGAGATCCAATTGTAGACGGTGGGGCTCCCCCGCTTAGCTTTAAGCTACCACCACACAATGTAGAGCCCACAACGATTCCTCCTTCTCAATTACCATGATCTCGGACCGTTAACCCGCCAAATTTCTCAAAATATTTTGTTAAGCTTTTCATGAACATTCCAAATCATCAGTCACAATCACATATTCGACCTCTTACTGGTTAGCAAGTAGTATTCTTTGTAGAAGCTTCATCAACATCACGCAACCGCTAACCTGCTCACAGGAGATAACCTACCTGTGTAATTTCTTACTGACATCTTCCAATGATGCTACACTGGATAGAACCACCACAAAATTAGTAAACTCTCCTGAGCCCATGCTTGCCCACCAACTGTACAAGTCCGTTCATTCCTCATTGACATCAGCTAAAAGTGTGGCAACACATTCCAAACTCGAAGTCATGTTGCATCCAAAACGATAATCAAATCTTCACACCCCTCTTCATTTCAAGAAAACTCCTTTATGCCATATTCAATCTTCTCCGTACAGTAACCACCATTCCAAATAAAATCCATAGATCAAAACACCTTCCATCACAATTCCCAAACCCTTCTACACTTTCTCAAGGCACGCAGCTAGCCCAGCACTGAATCCATATGCTAATCTACCACTCTTACTTCAGTTAAATTATTTCCTCTAAGCAACTCCTCGACCTCTGTTGTTTGTACTTGACCTGCTAGAAATTCAACTACCGTGAGACGCTTCCTGCCATGTACTCCCTTATACTTTGCTACCCAACTGCTGCCTCATAACAAATCCACATCTGTAGCACCTGAAGTAATGAATTTCTACCAACTCTAAACCTCCTGGAAGATCATCCTTCTCGAGTCATCAACATTAGAATCACCAATTCGGTTCAGCATCACTACACACTGCTATCTCTAACAACCGCATCTTAGGCACTATTTCACAACGCCCTACCCGAAGGCAAAAATCAAAGAAGATCATAACACCGACGAATCCTTAGTGTATTCAAGCAGGGACAACGACACTGCATCACAATAAAAATTTCACCACGCTCGAAAATACCAAGTCTAGTTACTCCATTAATCAAAACCTGAACATCTATAGTCCGATTGCCTTTCCTTTGCTAGAATTAAATACTGAACCTCTAAATCATGCACTGAGAAATCCTTCTTTCGAGCCATTCACTGCCGCGATCCACGAATAAGCACTCTGCCATTGCATAAATATTGTGCGATAACGACGCATGAACATCATAGCAATCTGTGCATAGCCTCAAAACCATCAGAAATACAGCTACTGAGCTGAAATGACAGAACAAGCCTTCCGCAAGGCGACGCTAATAGCCCACCCGAACACGGAGGGAGAAAAGAACATCCTGCACCACGTCTGCAGTACTAATACAACTACTCGACGCCCAATTGACAACAAGCGCCCCACATCGTGTAAGATTGAGTAGGAAGGAAATAAAGGCATAGCCTTAATGAAATCAAGCCGCATGATGAGGAAATCAAGAAGGGAAGTGCTCCTAATAGCCCTGTAGCCTCTTGAAGATAAGTACAAACGTCTCCGTACCAATCTGCAAGACTCTATTAGACTTGCTCATGACTCGTGAGACCTAAGTGAACCTAACGCTCTGATACAAGCTGTCACGATCCAAAATCCACTATAGGTCGTGATGGCGCCTAAGTTACCGTCACGCAAGCCAACATTGATTTATCAATTTATTTACTTATTTTATTACTTTAGAGATCATAATCTCCAATACTTAAATAGCATAAAATGAAATTTATAGGGGTAAAATGATAATAACTACGTGATCTACAATAATGAACAACCAGTAAAAATCCCTGATAAGAGAAAAATATCATGCATACGTTGAGTTGGAATCTAATTTTTAGTACTAATATTTTTTCTTTCTTTGCAGGAAATAATTAAACTAATAATAAAAAGGAACAATGAGAAGAAAAAGTTCACTTTCCAAATTTGCAAAGAAGAACAATAATACTGAAAATTCAAAAGTAAAGTGGTGTATGCAATTTTACAAATGATGAAAGTATTTGTGCACATGAAAAATCCAAGAAAATGACCCACTTGCCGATTTGGAGGATTACATTTCAGCAAACTTTACAACTACAAGCACATGCAAGTTGCCAGCTTGGGAAAATGTATGTGAGAAATCAATGTACATAATATATTTTTCCATCTTAAATAGCACTACATTGAGCTTCTCATAACACACTGAAAATTGAGAGGAGAGCTTCTTCTTTTTCTTGCTTCTTTCAGTACTTTCTTATCTTCTTTTACCTATTACAGTGTCTTCATTTCTATTTCTGAATAAATTATAATGTTGGAAATTACTCTAGCCCCTATTTTTAATTAAATAGGGAAAATTATTCTCTTGAATATTTCTTTCTATTTTCTTATTTAATGGGCAAGAATATTTCCGTTGTCAGTACTAACTCTATTATGGAGTAATTTTTCTTGTGTTGGAAGAATGACGGATCTTAATATTTCTATATAATAGTAGATATTATCCCTCAATTACACATGTTTGAGCTGATATTTTTTCCATTTAAATTTTATTATCTTTATAGTTAGGTGTTATTCAATTAGTTAACATCTATGTATCTCATACAACATATTAACCTCTTACTAATTCTGTAATCGAAAGAGGCGGAAGAGTAATATAGTTTTTTTTTGTTTTTTTTATTTTTTATTTTATTTTATTTTATTTTATTTTTTTTAGGTATTGATAGATGTTAACTTTTATTTAGTGACATCTAACTCTTATAGGTTAAAATTGATTCTACACTTATTTGTAGTCGAAAGAGGCGAATATTATAGTAATCAGTTATAATAAGTACGATAACCGAAAGGGACTTACTAAAAAGAGCAAGTTTTAGTTTAAGCATATATTTCTGGCTCTTTAATATTACTATTTTGATGATTAATTTGTATAATCGAGAGGATTGCAATTAATTGTTCAACTTAAGTAATAATATATAAATGTAATCGTGAGAGGCATTTATACATTTGTGAGAAATAGAAATTGAAGGATAATTTTATCTATTATATAATAGAAATATTAAGTGAAGTTATGATCCCAACACCTTTTATTATATTTGTGAAAAATAAAATATTTTCTATTGCTCTATTCATGCATTTTTAGTTATTAATTCACAACTCAAATCTTCTTGGTTTTCTCAAATAGCAATTAAAAGAAAAAACGTCTGTAGAATAGATATACCAATCCCTGTGGGTTCGACATATTTCTATTCTATAATTTGATAGCGTACGTGTTCAAATTTTATACACGCTAGACACTCATAAAATATTTGGCGCCGTTTTCGGGGATTGACAACATCTACTTTAGATTAATTGTTTTATAATTTGAGAACTTGTTGTTGTTGTTATTATTATTATTATTATTATTATTATTATTATTATTATTATTATTATTATTATTATTATTATTATTATTATTATTATTATTATTATTATTATTATTATTATTATTATTATTATTATTATTATTATTATTATTATTATTATTATTATTATTATTATTATTATTATTATTATTATTATTATTATTATTATTATTATTATTATTATTATTATTTTATTATTGTTATCTTTATTTTTATTTTGCTACTGTAACTATTTTACTAGTAATGTCGTTCTAGTTTTCTCTTATTAACAATATTACTGCTTACTTTTTTCATATCGTTTTCTTTCTTCATCATTTTAATTTTTATTTTACTCTACAGTATTGTACTATTATTTCTAGGATCAGCTAGCTCTTTTCATTAATTTTTTTTTAATAATTTACTTTAAGGATTTCAGGTAGTTTATGACCCGCTCTTCTACGAAGAGTTAGCGTGTTACGACCCAGAAATTGAAAAATCTCTTCGATTGCGCAGGAACGGACAAACATCATCTCCTCAAAGCATAGCTTATGAAGATGATGCTTGTCCTTCACTAACTCCCGCCGCATCAAGTAGAAGAACAATTTGACGGGGTAGCTCCACTACGTGATAGAATACTCAGAGATTATGCAAGGCCAGATCATTTTGAAGGAGAATCAAGTGTGAGAAGACCACTAATTGCAGCAAACAACTTTGAAAATTGCACAGGCTTGATTCAAACCATTCAATAGTCATGTCAGTTTACTGGTGATGCGAGTGAAGATCCTCACATCCATCTAATTGATTTTCTTGAATTTTTTGAAACTTGCAGGTATAATAGAGTCACAATAGACGCTATCAGGTTGCGGCTTTTTCCTTTTTCATTAAAAGGTGAAGCCAAAATGTGGTTGCGAAGTCTGCCGAGAGGTTCAATCACTACATGGGACCAAATGACTCAGAAATTTCTTAATAAATATTTTTCACCTACAAAAACATTTAAAATGAAGCAAGAAATCAATAATTTTATGCAGACAGATACTGAATCTGTATATCAGGCATGGGAACGATTAAAACCAATGTTAAGAAAATGTCCACATTATGGTATCCAAGATCCTGACATCTTATATATTTTTTATCATGGTCTTAGACCCTCTGCTAGAAATGTTATTGATGCAACATCAGGGGAATCTATAATGAGCAAAACCACTACAGAAGCCATGCAATTGCTCAATGAATTTTCAGAAAATGTTGTTCAATGGCCCTCAGACAGAATGATTGTTAAGAAAGCAGCAGGAGTCAATCAAGTTGAAGCTTGGAATTCATTAGCATAACAAATTGCAACTCTGACACAAAAAGTTGAGTCTTTTCAGGTAAATACTCAATCATCATCTCAACATGAGAACTGTAACATTTGAAGAGGTAATCATTCTAATAATGAGTGTCAAGCTTCAATTCAACGCAAAATGAAGAACAAGAAAATGCTATTGGTTATAGAACCAGTTGCCCATTTGGTAGTCCCATGACACAAAAACACCCGGGATTCCAAAGGAGTAACCTAAACGGTGCTGAAAATCCTCAAAGATTTTTTAATCAAAAGCAGCAGGTGGATGGACCACCTGGTTTTCAAAATAAAAATAGAGGGCAACAAGATTTTCAGCAATATCAACAACAGCCCCAAAGAGCTCATCAACAAAGCATTGAAGACATGATGTACAAATTCATTAAGGCTACAGACGAGAAAGTTGAAAGTCAAAATTCAGCCATCAAGAATTTAGAAATTCAGATGAGCTAATTAGCAACCCTCATGTCTGGGTAAATAAAAGGTGCTTTACTTAGTAACACTGAGAAAAATCCAAAGGAACACCTCAAAGCCATCTCTCTGCGGTCAGATAAAACTCTTGATGATCCTTATGCAGATAGACAAGGAAAGCCACAAGAAGTGGAACAGGTAAATGAAGGTGAGAACAAAAGAGACTCTGAACTTCTAAAAGAACAAAAAGATAAAGGAAAAAAGGTACAGGAAGATGAATTGATGACAAATCCTTACTCTATACCCCTCCCCTTTCCCCAAAAGCTAAGTTTGACAAGCAGCTCTCAAAGTTTCTAGAAATTTTAAAACAACTTTACATTAACATACCTTTTACAGATGCTTTGAAGCAAATGCCGACATATGCTAAATTTCTTATAGAAATTTATTCATGTAAAAGAAAATTGGAAGAAGTTTCAGTAGTTAAGCTTATAGAAAAATGTAGTCCTATACTTCAAAAGAATTTTCCACAGAAACTTGGTGATCCAGGCAGTTTTTCAATTTCTTGTACTTTGGGAGGTGCTCACTTTGAAAAAGTATTATGTGATTCAGGTGCTTTAATAAATCTAATGTCTTTTTCAATTTTCAGGAAATTAGAACTTGGTGAAATGAAAGACACTGGTGTGTCTCTACAATTGGCTTATCATAGTACTAAAAAACTGAAAGGAATACTTGAAAATGTCCTCGTTAGAGTTGATAAATTTATATTCCCGTAGATTTTATAGTATTTGAAATGGAGAAAAATACTGAGGTACTATTGATTTTAGGCAGACCATTTCTTGCAACAGGAAGAGCAATAATTGATGTCCATCAAGGACAATTGATTTTGCGAGTTGATGAGGAAAGAGTGATTTTTGATATGCAGAAAATAATGAAATATCCTGAGGATGAGTCATCATCATCTTGTTTTCAAGTTGATTTGTTGAATGGCCTTGCAGATGAATATAAATATGATCAGTTGACTACTGATTCATTGGTTAGATGTTTGGCAAAGTCAGGTACCACAACGGATGATGACATCACAATCAGAAAAGAAGCTGAAATACTAGAAAACGATTCTGAAAATGAGAAAGTCTCACTAGAGGAAGTTCAACCAAAAATTGAACTCAAAACTCTTCCTTATCATTTAAAATATATTTTTCTTGAACCTAAATTATTTCCAGTAATTATTTCATCTTCTTTGACTGTAGAACAGGAAATAAAACTAATGGAGGTGTTAAGAGAACATAAAAGAGCCTTAGGATGGACTATAGCTGACATCAAAGGAATCGGTCCATCTATTTGCAAGCCAATAGTCCAACCTCAGAGGAGACTGAACCCAACAATGCAAGAAGTCGTCAAGAAAGAAGTAGTGAAACTTCTTGCTACAGGTATCATTTATCCGATATCTGACAGCTCTTGGGTAAGTCCTGTGCAAGTAGTACCAAAGAAAGGAGGTATGACTTTAATAAAAAATAAAAATAATGAACTCATACCTAATAGAACAGTCACAGGATGGAGTGTTGATTACATACGACTTAATGATGCCACAAGGAAAGATCATTTTCCTTTGCCTTTTATTGATGAAATGCTTGAAAGAGTTGCAAGCCATGGTTTTTACTGTTTCTTGACGGATATTCTGGGTATAATCAGATACCTATTGCTCTAGAAGATCAAGAGAAAACTACATTCACATGCCCCCAATGTACGTATGCTTACTGAAGAATGCCATCTGGACTATGCAATGCTCCAGCTACATTTCAGCATTGCATGATCACAATTTTCTCATATATGACTGAAAAGTTTCTTGAAATCTTTTATGAATGATATCATACTTTTTGGTAAGACATTTGAAGATTGTTTCTACCATTTAACTTTGGTGCTTAAAAGAAGTGAAGAGACAAATTTGGTTCTTAATTGGGAAAAATGTCACTTCATGGTAACAGAGGAAATTGTTTTAGGACATAATTTATGCTACAGGAACAGAAGTTGATAAGGCTAAAATTGATCTTGTAGCAGGATTACCCCCTCCTACCACTGTTAAAGGAACTAGAAGTTTCTTAAGGCATGCAGGTTTTTATAGAAGGTTTATAGAAGGTTTTTCAAAAATTCCAAAACCTCTGACTAACCTACTGAAGAAAGATGTGAAGTTTGAATTTTTAGATAATTGCAGGAAAGCATTTGAGATTCTCAAGGAATATTTAACTAATGCTCCAAATGTTGTTTCTCTTGATTGGAGCAAACCATTTGAAATAATGTGTGATGCAAGTGATATAGCAGTTGGAGTGATATTGGGACAAAGAGAGACAAGTTTTTCAGGCCTATTTACTACGCCAGTAGAACCCTCATGAAGCTCAAGAGAATTATGCCGTAATTGAGAATGAGCCACTTGCAATAGTATTTGTATTTGACAAATTCCGTTCCTATTTGATAGGAATGAAGGTTACAGTATTCACTGATCATGCTGCTTTAAAGTACCTCTTTGAAAAGAAAGATGCTAGACCCAGATTGCTAAGATGGATACTTCTTTTGCAAGAATTTGATTTTGAAATGAAAGATAGGAGATGCTAAGAAAATCAGGTAGCTGGCCATTTATCACGTTTGGAAAATCCTCCAACGGAGACAACAGATATCAAGCAGGAATTTTCTGATGAGCATGTCTATACAATCACAAGAATTGCAAATCAACCACCTTGGTTTGCTGACATTGCCAACTACTTGGTTGGAGGGTGGATCCCAAAAGATTTGTCTTATGAACAACGAAAAAAACTCAAAAAAGAAATAAGATATTATTTTTGGGAAGATCCTTACTGTCACGACCCTAACCCCGAACCCGGTCGTGATGGTGCCTCTCGTGAAGACAAGGCCAGCCAATTTAACCAAAATCTCATTTTAAGTAGTTAATTAACAGGAAAACAATATAAGCATGATTTACTAGTAATAATTTACGAAAATATAGCTAACCATAATAGAAACCATCCCGACATAGCCCAAACCGGGGTGTTACAAGTCACGAGCAACTATGGATCCTGATACAAGTCTACTGAATACAATTTCTGGCACAACTGTTTGAAGAACATAGAAACAATAAGATAAGGGAGATATGGGGCTGCGGACGCCAACAGCTACCTCGTAGTCTCTGAATCACCGCCTGGGCGGGAGGAGTCAGCACTCCGGAACGGAACCAACAACGCCTGAATCTGTACACATGGTGCAGGGAGTAATGTGAGTACTCCGACCCAGTGAGTAATAAATATAAATAATGACTGAAAGTAAGAAAGCACGTAAAGCACAAGGCATTCTATAATGAAGCAGTAAAATATCACTTGAAAACAGTAAATCAGTGAGAAATCAAGTAAAATCTCCTTTCAACAGGTAAAACATGTAATTTTTCAAGTAAATAATGTGAAGTAAAAAAAAAGATAGAAGATCTCCCATCGGGCTCAGTATCAACAAATCCGCCCCTCGGGCAATATCGCAGAACAGTACCAGCCCCTCGGGCTCAAATCTCAGAACAATACCAGCCCTTCGGGCTATCACATGGAACAGTATCAGCCCCTCGGGCTATCACATAGTACAATATCAGCCCCTCGAGCTATATCTCACATAACAATGGGTACCCGCGCTCACTGGGGGTGTACAGACTCTGGGAGGGGCCCCTTACGGCCCAATCACAAATATCAAGCCACCTCGTGGCATCAAGTCTAGGCCCTCGGCCTCATATCAGTCAAGCCACCTTGCGGCGTATATAAAGTATCTCAGGCCCTTGGCCTCATATCAGTCACAAGCCACCTCGTGGCATATAAAGTATCTCAGGCCCTCGGCCTCATATCACTCAGTATATCCTCACTCCGGCCCTCGGCCGCACTCAGTCAGAAAATCATCACAAGCCCCTCAGGCATAGTAAAACAGTAGTTCTCAGCACAAAAACATCATTAAAATATTATTTAAGTCTCAAAACTGAGTAAAAGTGGCTGAGTTGTAAAATAGTGAAAAATAGCATGACTGAGTTCAAGCAATAAGTCAAAATAGTGAGGAAATAGTGATAAAAATCCCCGAAGGGTTCAAATAATTGGCACGAAGCCCAAATATGGCAATCAGCCCAAATCATGATGATAACAAATAAGTTTCAGTCAAATACGCGGTAAAAATCATCAATCGGGACGGACCAAGTCACAATCTCCAGTAGTAAACGACCCCACACTCATCATCGAGCGCGTGTCTCACCTCAATATAGCACTACGATATACAATCCGGGGTTTCAAACCTTCAGAACATCATTTACAATCACTACTCACCTCGAACCGGCTAAATCCCTAGCCCCCGACGCCTTTGCCCCTCGAATTGGCCTCTACGCGCGTCGAATCTATCCAAAATCAGAATGAATACGTCACAATATGCTGAGGGGACAAAGCCCAATTGAAAACAATCAAAAAATACCAAAAATTCTGAAATTAGCAAAACCCGAGCCCCGGACCCACTTCTCGAAGCTCAGAAATTTTCACATCAACGGGTTCCTTATCTCCCAAAGAGTTCATACATATCAAAAGTTCTCAAATCCGACCCCAAATGATCTTCCAAATACCCAATTAGAATTTCAAAATCCCAAGCCGTATTTCTTCCATTCTTAGCAAGACTTCAATGATTTTCTAGGTGGATTTCACAATATAAACGAGTTTTAGGTCCGAAATTCTTACCTCCAATCGATTCTCCTTGAATCCCTCGTTAATTTCCTTTAAGAACCTCCAAAAATGAGCAACTATGGGTGAAAAAATACCAAAAATCGCGGACAAAAAGACTTAAAAATATTCTGCCTGGGCTTCATCGAGTTGTACCTTGCGCTGTGCATGTTGTACATCCTCTTACCATTTTCCTTGCTGTACACCTTCTGTTAAAACGCTCATAACCCCTTGTGGAAATATCCAAATGATCAACGGTTTGAAGAACTAGAAACTAGACTCGAAGATCTTTCATTTGATAGGCTGTACACTATATAAATCTTTATATATTCCGAGATATGACCTTCTAAAGTGCATCAGAAAATTTTGTTGAAATTGCTCCACCAGCCAATTTCGATCAATCATAACTTTCTCATAGAATATCCAAATCATGAATGGTTTAACTTTTTGAAAACTAGAACAAGGCCTACAACTTTAATGTTTTGCAATATTTCTGATTCCTTATAGATTACAAGATATGAGCTTCCAAACTAGACTACTCACACCAGAAATTTTCTGGTGCACAGCTGAAGCTAAAAAAAATCTGTAATTTTTTCAAAGATGAAATAGTCCGTTTAACCACTCAAAACTCACCCGAGGCCACTGGGACCTCAACCAAATATGCCAACATATCCCATAACATCATTCAAACTTGTTCCAACCTTAAGAACGCTCAAAACAACATCACAACACCAACTTCGCGTCGGATTCAAGCCTAAGAATTTCAGAATATTCTAAATTACTCTTTTGATCAAAAACCCAACCAACCACGTCCGAATGACATAAAATTTTGCACACACATCCCAAATGACATAACGAAGCTACAGCAACTCTCGGACTTCCATTCCGACCCTCGGATCAAAATCTTGCCTAACAACCGGAAATCGCTAAAATACTAACTCCACCAATTCAAGCCTAATTCTACACCGGACCTCCAAAACTAATTCCGATCACGCTCCTAAGATATAAATCACCTCACGAAGCTAACCAAACCATCAAAACTCACATCCGAGCCCTCTAACTCATAAGTCAACATCCGGTTGACTTTTCCAACTTAAACCTTCTTAAAAGAAACTAAGTGTCTCATTTCTTACCAAATCCACTCCGAACGCAAACTTCTCAACTCTATCACATAAACCACGGATAACGAAGCATAATGAAGCCGAAATGGGGAAAACGGAGCGGTAACTCATGAGACGACTGGTCGTGTCGTCACACTTACTTGTTTAAATTTTGTGCAAATGGCATGATCAGGAGATGTGTACCAGAAATAGAGATGAACAATATTTTAAGCCACTGTCATGATGGAGCTGTCGGAGGACACTATGAAGGAAGACGAACAGCCACAAAAGTGCTTGAAGCTGGTTTTTTCTGGCCACTTTATTTAGAGATACGAGGAATTATGTTGCCACTTTCAACAAATGCCAGAGAAGCGGTAACATTTCAAAAAAGGATGAGATGCCTCTTAACTCTATCCTTGTGTGTGAAATATTTGATGTTTGGGGCATTGATTTTATGGGTCATTTTCCTCCTTCAAATGGATGTGAATATATTTTAGTTACTGTTGACTACGTTTCAAAATGGGTAGAAACAATGGCTACTAGAAAAAAATGATGCTCATGTTGTTTGCGCTTTTCTCAAGAAAAGTATATTTTCTAGATTTGGAACTCCAAGAGTTATCATAAGCGATTAGGGAACTCATTTTGTAAATAAACAATTCGTTAGTTTGTTCTCAAGATATGGAGTAACTCATAAAATAGGAACTCCATATCATGCTCAAACAAGCGGGCAAATTAAAGTATCCAATAGAGAATTAAAAAGAATTTTAGAAAAAACTGTTGGTTCTTCTCAAAAAGATTGGTTTTTAAAGTTAGATGATGCTCTATGGGCATACAGAACTGCTTTCAAAACTCCCATAGGCACATCTCCTTATAGACTAGTTTTTGAAAAAGCTTGTCATTTACCTATGGAATTAGAACATAAAGCATATTGGGCTATAGAGTTATCAAATCTAAATTTTCCAGATGCAGGTAAAAATCGTCTGTTGCAGCTTGATGAATTAGAGGAGTTCAGACTTGAAACATATGAAAATGCTAAATTGTACAAAGAGAAGACAAAAAAATGACATGATAACTTCATTCGCCATAAGGAGTTTACAGTTGGAGATCAAGTTCTTTTGTACAATAGCCGGTTGAGATTATTCCCGGGAAAATTCAAGTCACCTTGGTCAGGACTGTACATTGTAACAGAAGTGACCCCCTATGGTGTCATTGAAATACAACGTACAGATGGGGGAGACAAATTCAAAGTAAACGGTCATCGTTTGAAGCCTTATATTAGCAGATTCTTCGACAAACAGGCTTCAACAATCCTTTTTGCCTAATTCTTAAAATTAGTCGAGCTGGCGACGTTAAACTCAAAACTATTTTCTCTCCCTCTCTTTAATCTTTTAAGTAATTATTAGTAGTAACATATAATATTTTCTTTCCAGTAAATATATATAATAAAATTATTTTTTTTAAAAAAAGAAAGTAATTTTTTTTTAATAATTGCATGTTTGTATTATATTATATATGTGTGTGTATGTAGTATGTATTAACATATTTTACCATGATAAAGAAGCACTCCATGATTTCGACAATGAAAGTTTCTCCTATCATGAAAAAGAATATTTTCTTTGCCATAATCTTGTCTTCATTATATGAGAAAAACCTTGAGAAGCCAAGAAAAAGGAAATGGGGACAGAATAAAAAAAATCAGGGAAGCTCCTTTATCTCCTTTTATTTTTAATTTGTTTTATCATGAGGACATGATATTATTTAAGCTTGGTGGCAGAGGAATATGTTTGTTATATATGTGTTTCTTTGAAGTTTTTTTTTTCTCTGTTAAAAGCAAAAGGTAAAAAAAACGTATATGTTACAACTAAAAAAAAAAATATGTTTTTAGTAAAATTATAAAAAAAACTGAAAAAACTTGATAAAATTTGAGTTACATTACTCCTAAGGCGACTTATTTCATGTACCTCCATGGATTTCTTGTTTGGTTCTTTGCCATGGTCGTAATATTTTGAACCGGATACTCTTTTTAGGATTTTTAGTTGTTTAACTTGTTTTGGTAAATAAGTTGGCTAGACTTGGTTTGACTTGAAAAGCATGAGACTTAGACAAAAAAGACGAATTTGATTAAGTACTATTCATGGGTTTTATGATTACCTTTGTAAGCTCATGCTTACTTATTGGTGATTGAAATCATAATTTTCGTAGGTTCCAAGTGTATTGTGCGGTTAGCTTACATTGTCTAGTTCTCCTGCTTATTTGAAAATCTAGAACTTGCCTTGAATGTGGTTTGAAGCGAGATTTTAGGTAGATCTTTGAGTTGAGAAATGAAAGTGGGCCTTCTTTGTTAAGCCACAGCCTAAATTGACCTACCTTGATGTTCTTTATCCATAGTTAGCCGAGTTGAGCCTAAATAAACTATCTCTTCTTTTTTTATGTTGGTCGCCGAGCTTTAACCCTTAGCTTGTTTGTTGTTACGACTTATTATTTGTTCACCCAATTCACTTTGAGCACTTTAAAAGTTGATCTAAATGTAAAAATATAGGGGTGAGGTGTAATAGATGAAAGAACAATTATTTGAGCTTCTTGATCTCTTGAGATATTTTTATGAGAAGAAAAACAAAACAAAAATAGTTGCTTCTGAAAATTCTGGAAAACAATTACAAAAGAAAAGGGAATAACGAAGAGATATTGTCATCCCCATTAAATTTTAAAAAAATGAAAGTTGTGAATGGGTTAAAAAAAAAAAGGTATGTCGATTGGCTTAAAGAAATATGGAAGTCAATCGTGCTTGAGCGATAAAGTAAGTGTAGAGCCTACATGGAATTTGAGTCACTATTATCCATATGTATCCTTCCAATCCCTAAGCCTTCATTACAACCTTGTAAAAGTCCTATATGATTTCAACTCATAGACTCCTATATTAGTAGAGAACCACATAATAGTCAAGCTTATGGCAATTTCCAGTAGCTTGAGATACTTTGTTTGTTGAGAGTGAGCGAATTTTTCTATTCATGCCCTTCTCTGTTCTTTATCTATATATTGTGTATATATGAGCATTTCTCTTCATCTAGTGAGACACATATGGGATTAGAAAGTATTATGAGTTCGATACTCAATAGGTGAACATGAGTACGGTTAAAAGTTGTTTGAACTCGTGGATTGGTCTTAGTTAATTCTTCTCTGTCAAAACTTTTCATGATTTCACTTAAAGAGTTTAGCTACCATGTTTGTTTGATTTTTTTTTTCTCAGAGGACAAGCAAACATTTAAGTGTGAGAGAAATTGATAAAAAAAATATCATGCATAATTTGAGTTGGAATCTAATTTTTAGGACTAATATTTTTTCTTGCTTTGCAGGAAATAAGTAAACTAAAAAGAAAAAGGAACAATGAGAAGAAAAAGTTTACTTTCCAAATTTGCAAAGAAGAACTATAATGCTGAAAATTAAAAAGTAAAGTGGTGTATGCAACTTTACAAATGATGAAAGTATTTGCGCACATGAAAAAATCCAAGCAAATGACCCACTTGCCGAATTGGAGGATTGCGTTTCAGCAAACTTTATAACTACAAGCACATGGAAGTTTCCAACTTGGGCAAATATGTGAGAAATCAATGTACATGATATATTTTTCCATCTATAAATAGCACTACATTGATCTTCTCATAACATACAGAAAATTGAGAGGAGAGCTTCTTCTTTTTCTTGCTTCTTTCAGTAATTTCTTTTCTTCTTTTAGCTATTATAGTGTCTTCATTTCTAGTTCTGAATTGTAACGACCCAGCTAGTCGTCTCGTGAGTTATCGCTTCGTTTTTCCCATTTCTGATTTATTATGCTTCATTACCCGTGTTTTATGTAATCACGTTGAATGGTTTGCGTTCGGAGTAGATTGGGTAAGAAATGAGACACTTAGTCTCTTTTAAGAAGGTTTAAATTGAAAAAGTCAACCGGATGTTGACTTATGAGTTAGAGGGTTCGGATGTGAGTTCCGATGGTTTGGTTAGCTTCGAGAGGTGATTTATGACTTAGGAGTGTGATCGGAATTGATTTCGGAGATTCCGTGTGGAATTAGGCTTGAATTGGCGAAGTTAGAATTTTGGCGATTTCCGGTTGATAGGCGAGATTTTGATCCGAGGGTCGGAATGGAATTCCGAAAGTTGCTGTAGCTTCGATATGTAATTTATGACTTGTGTGTAAAATTTCAGGTCATTCGGACGTAGTTTGGTTGGGTTTAGATCAAAAGAGCGATTTTGAAGATTTTGAAATCCTTAGGTTTGAATCCACCGCGAATTTGGTGTTGAGAGGTTGTTTTGGGCGTTCCGATGGTTGGAACAAGTTTGAATAATGTTATGAGATATGTTGGCATATTTGGTTGAGTTTCCGGAGGCCTCGGGTGAGTTTTGGGTGGTTAAACGGACTATTTCATCGTTGGAAAGGAAAATCTGCATAAATGTTAGAAATGCTACGCATGCTGTCCAAAATGCGAACAACATTTTGATTATGCTACGCAGCAAAGTGTAGCAGATTGCAATGTCAAAAATGCGACCAGAATGCGAACAGCATTTTGATTATGCGACCAGAATGCTACGCAGCAAAGTGTAGTAGATTGCAATGTCAAAAATGCGACCAGAATGCGAACAGCATTTTGAACACCTGAAAGTTTTATTGTTCCGATTTTTGACCTCTTTATGAATAGAAATAAGTGCCCATTTTCCATGCAAAACCCATTTTCATTATCCACAAAGAGAAACACCTCCAAACACCATAAAATCACAACAAATCAACCTCAAAACTATATCCAAAAGACATTTTCTTGGACAAATTCTTAAAAGAGGGGATTTTGGCCATCTTGAATATAGTTGGAGCTATAGAACTTGGATTGCAACTAATCTTGAAGGGATTTTTGGAAGATTTTCAAGGGAAACATCGGGGTAAGTGTTCCTAACTCAATTTTTGAGGAATTAACTCAGTTTATCACTATTTTAGCAATTGATTGGTGATTTAAGTTGGGAAAATTGTGGAAAACCCTTAAGTTTAGATTTAAGATTTAGAGGTCGATCCGATGTCGAAATTCGATAAATTTTGTATGGTTGAACTTGTGAGGAGATAAGGAACTCGTTGGGATGGAAACTACTGAATTTCGAGAAGTGGGCCCGGGGCTCGGGTTTTGCTAATTTCGGGATTTCTTAGTATTTTTGACTGTTTTCGCTTGGGCTTTGTTCCCTCAACATATTGTGACATAATTATTCTGAATTTGGATAGATTCGACGCACGTGGAGGCCAATTCAAAGGGCAAAGGCGTCGCGGGCTAAGGATTTAGCTGGTTTGAGGTGAGTAATGATCTTAAATGATGTTCTGAGGGTTTGAAACCCGGATTGCACATCGGAGTGCAATATTGAGGAGAGGCACGCGCTCGATGATGAGCGTGGGGTTGTTTACTACTAAGGATTGTGACTTGGTCCATCCCGATTGATGATTTTATTATATATTTGATTGAAACTTATTTGATATCATCGTGAATTGGGCTGATTGCCATATTTGGGCTTCGTGCCGGTTATTTGAAGCCTTTAGGGGTATTTATCACTATTTCCTCACTGTGTGGATGTATTACTTGAACTCAGTCCTGTTGATTTACACTATTTTACAACTCAGCCACTTTTACTCAGTTCTTTTTGAGGTTTACATAATATTTTAAATGATGTTTTGGGCTGAGAACTACTATGTTACTATGCCCGAGGGGCATGAGATGATTTTTTTGACTGAGTGCGGCCGAGGGCCAAATGTGAGGTTTTACTGAGTGATATGAGGCCGAGGGCCTGAGATTTAAATGACATTTTAAATGATATAAATGGATCGGGTGGCACGCCGCCACGGAATATGATATAATGGGATCGGGTGATACGCCGTCACGCGATATTGCGCTTCGGCCGTAAGAAGCCCCTCCCGGAGTCTGCACCCCCCACAGTGAGCGCAGGGTACCCATGGGATCGGGTGACACGCTGTCACGAGACATGATGTGGCTAGTCATGCTGTTTTCTTTCACTTCATGTTATTTACTTGAGATATTTACATGTTTTATTGTTTCATTATGGATTGCTGTATGCCTTATGTGTTTTCTTACCTTCAGTTGTCATTTATAATTATTACTCACTGATTTGGAAGTACTCACATTACTCCCTGCACCCTGTGTGCAGATTCAGGCTTTATCGGTTCCGCTCCGAGGCATTGATTATTACTGTCAGGGCGGCGATTCAGAGACTAGGAGGTAGCTGTTGGCGTCCGCAGCCCCGTATCTCCTTTTATCTTGTTGTTTCCACTATATTCAAACAATTGTGCCAAAGATATTGTAATAGTAATCTTATTATTAGGATTTTCATTAGTTGCTCATGACTTTGTGACACCCCGGTTCGGGCTATAGTCGGGATGGTTCACTATATTTTTCTGCAAATTACTGTTATTAAACCGTACTTATATCATTTTCGTATTGTTTAACTGTTTGAATGAAGTTTAGTTTGAATTGGCTGGCCTTGTCTTCATGAGAGGCGCCATCACGATCATGGTTGGGATTTTGGGTCGTGATAGCTTGGTATCAGAGCCTAGGTTACATAGGTCTCACGAGTCATGAACGGGTTTAGTAGAGTCTCGCGGATAGGTACGGAGATGTTTGTACTTATCTTCGAGAGGCTGCAGAACCTTTCTGGGAAAATTCCATATTCTTGAAATTCTTATCGTGCGAACTTTTGGATCCGGGCACTAAACTTCTGCTATCCTGTTCTCCCACAGATGGTGAGGCCGCGAACTGCCAGACGAGGTGGACGACCACCAGCACCACCCACTGAGGCCGGGGACGCGGTCGTGGTCATGGTAGAGGCAGAGCAGTGAGGGCAGCATCTGTCGATCCACCAGCTTCCCTAGCTCAGGAACAGGTTCCAGCAGCACCAGTTCAAGCACCAGCTGTGCCTATCGCTATTCCAGGTCTTCAGGAGACCTTGGCTCGGATATTATCTGTTTGCACTGGCATGGCTCAGGCGGTTTCAGCCACCACAGCTGCAACTACTTCACAGGCTAGGGAGGCAATCAGACTCCAGTTGCCCGCACGCCTGAGCAGGTAGTGCAGGGACTTCAGATGCCGGGGGCACCTCCAGCCCAGCTAGTCGCACCAGCTCAGGAATTCATAGTGCCAGTTATGCCAGATGATGAGCAGCGTCGCGTTGAGAGGTTTGGCAGACTCCAACCTCCGTCATTTAGTGGTGCTGAGGGCGAGGATGCCCAGGGTTTTCTTGATAAGTGTCAGTGAATGCTCCGGACAGCTGGGATTCTTGAGTCTAGTGGTGTGGCATTTACCACATTTCAGTTCACCGGAGCTGCCTTTAATTGGTGGGAGGCGTATGAGAGGCGTAGGCCGGTTGATGCAGCGCCCCTTATGTGGGAGCAGTTCTCCGCTCTTTTCTTGGAGAAGTATGTGCTACAGTCTCGTAGAGAGGAGCTGCGTAGACAGTTCGAATGGCTGCTACAGGGGGATATGACTGTGTCGCAATATGAGTCAAAATTTTCTGAGCTGGC
This sequence comes from Nicotiana obtusifolia, assembly GCA_002018475.1. NCBI lineage: Eukaryota > Viridiplantae > Streptophyta > Magnoliopsida > Solanales > Solanaceae > Nicotiana > Nicotiana obtusifolia. The sequence goes on along the minus strand of MCJB01023278.1, from coordinate 283,073 downwards.
TCTACACGCTGTCTCGATGGTTCCGACTGATCGTGAAAGGATCAGGAGGTTTGTGGATGGCCTTAACTATAATCTCCGTATTCTTATGACCAGGGAGAGAGTATTGGGTGCTACTTTCGAGGAAGTGGTCGATATAGCTCGCGAGATTGAGACGGTTCGCTGTCAGGTGCGAGAGGAGAGGGAGTCTAAGAGGCCTCTAGGGTTGGGTAGTTACAGTGGTACTCCTTCGAGAGGCCAGTTTCAGCAAGGTGGAGGTCGTTCCTTCACGCCTGCTCAGCCAGTCCGCCTAGGGTATAGTGGGGCATGTGCAGGTCGTGGTTATCATGGATTGCAGCAGGGCCAGTCATCACTCAGCGCCCTTCCAGCTCATGCTCCGTCAGCCGAGGGTCCTTCTAGGCCGATTGCATTTGCTAGAGCACCAGTGCACTGTTATGAGTGTGGCGAGATGGGCTACGTGCGGAAGCATTGTCCTCATCATGGTGCTAGATCGTCCTAACAGATGGGTCAACCCTCGACTGCTGATCTAGTTACCTCACCACCCGCCCAGCCAGCTAGGGGTGGAGGTCAGGCAGCCAGAGGCCGCCCAAGAGGGGGAGGTCGAGCAGGTGGTGGCCAGGCCCGATTCTATGCTATTCCAGGAAGGACAGATGCCAGTGCTTCAGATGCCGTTATTACAGGTATTGTATCAGTCTGCCACAAAGATGCCTCTGTATTATTTGATCCCGGTTCCACTTATTCATATGTGTCCTCATATTTTGCTCATTATTTGAGTACGCTCCGGGAGTTTCTTGCTTTACCTGTTCATGTGTCTACCCCGGTGGGCGACACTGTTGTTGTAGACCGTGTGTATCGGTCGTGTGTAGTAACTATTGGGGGTCTGGAGACCCGAGTGGATCTATTGCTACTAAGCATGGTAGATTTTGATGTCATTTTAGGCATGGGTTGGCTATCTCCATGTCGTGCTATTTTAGACTGTCATGCTAAGACAGTTACTTTGGCTATGCCGGGTGTGCCGCGGATCAAATGGCGTGGTGTGACTGATTATATTCCTAGTAGGGTGATATCATACTTGAAAGCCCAGCGTATGGTTGGGAAGGGTTGCCTTGCATACCTAGCATTTGTGAGGGACGGTGGAGCTGAGACTCCAAGCATCGATTATGTTCCAGTTGTGCGGGATTTTCTTGATGTATTTCCTGCAGACCTGCCGGGCATGCCACCGGACAGGGATATTGATTTTGGCATTGACCTGGTGCCGGGCACTCATCCCATCTCTATTCCACCGTATCGTATGGCCCCAGCAGAGTTGAAGGAGTTGAAAGAGCAACTTCAGGAACTCCTAGATAAGGGGTTCATTCGGCCTAGTATGTCACCTTGGGGTGCATTGGTTCTATTTGTGAAAAAGAAAGATGGCACGATGAGAATGTGCATCGATTATAGGCAATTGAACAAGGTAACGATCAAGAACAAATATCCTTTGCCTCGCATCGATGATTTATTTGACCAGCTTCAGGGAGCATGAGTGTTCTCTAAGATTGATCTTCGTTCAAGATATCACCAAATAAAGATCAGGGATGCAGATATTCTTAAGACTGCTTTCCGGACTAGATATGGCCACTATGAGTTTCTTGTTATGTCTTTCGGGCTAACCAATGCCCCAGCAGCGTTCATGCAGTTAATGAACAATGTATTTCGGCCTTATCTGGATTTGTTCGTGGTGGTATTCATTGATGATATTCTGGTGTACTCGCGTAATCAGGAAGAGCACGCAGAACATTTGCGAGTTGTATTACAAAGATTGAGGGAGGAGAAGCTTTATGCAAAATTCTGTAAGTGCGAGTTTTGGCTCAATTCAGTGGCTTTCTTGGGACACATGGTGTCCAACGAGGGTATACAGGTTGATCCAAAGAAGATAGAGGCGGTCTAGAGTTGGCCTAGACGTCCTCAGTCGTAGAGATTCGTAGCTTTCTTGGGTTGGCAGGCTATTATTGCCGGTTTGTTCAGGGATTCTCATCCATCGCATTGCCCTTGACCAAATTGACTCAAAAGGGTGTTCTATTTGTGTGGTCGGACAAGTGCAAGGAGAGCTTTCAGAAGCTCAAGACAGCCTTGACCACAGCTCCAGTATTGGTGCTACCGTCAGCCTCGGGTTCGTATACCGTATATTGTGATGCCTCAAGAATTGGGATCGGTTGTGTATTAATGCAGGAGGGTAGAGTTATTGCTTTTGCTTCTCGTCAATTGAAGCCTCATGAGAAGAACTACCCCGTGCATGATTTGGAGCTGGCTGCATAGTTCATGCTTTAAAGATTTGGAGGCATTACTTGTATGGCGTATCTTGTGAGGTATTTACAGATCACTGTTGCTCCCTTACGCACACGCAAGTATACATGATCGAAAAGTAATATAGGACAATGAGTCCGGATTATCGTACCCAAGGGACTTAAGTTACTACTTTATAACAACTAATATCGTTATTTAATCAAGCAAAGATCAAGTTTAGTATATGGTTTATTCTAAATTGTAATTCAAATTTAAATCTAGAAATTGCAAAGAACAAAGATGTATTTTGTAATCAATAAAACAAAGATTCCAGGGTTGTGATTTTGTTTCCAATCCTATTGCGTTCTAGTTGACTTATCGTTCATATAGTTAATGTAAGATTGCTAATTAATCGATAATGATACTCATAGTCTTCCTCCGAAGTACTATTCGCATATTCCTAACAAGATTAATGCCTATATTCCTATGGAATTAATCTAGCAAGAATGCATGAAGAACACGATTGTATAATTAAGCATGGTGATTAAGTATATTCCTATCCTAATCACTAATCCGCTCTTTTTAATAAAGTTAAGAACATGCTTTCTTCAATCCTTATTCTAATCTAGACTTAGTTTTCCCAAACATAGCATAGATAATTGATAGAACTTAATTGATGGCCAAACAATTAAGCAATTTAGCATAGAATTGAAGAAACAATCTTATCCACATTAACTATTAAAACGAAATCATCAAGTTAGAAATACAGTATTCATGGCTAATCACAACCCCAGAACAAAGGGT
>MCJB01023278.1:135389-241721 GCA_002018475.1 Nicotiana obtusifolia | reverse complement strand
CCCCCCCCAAATTAGGGCGTAATTTTAATTTTGAGAATAAGCATGATTGAGAAACAATGCAATATATGAAGAGTGCGCTTGGAGGAGAGAGAGAAGGCTCAATAAGCTAGGTAGTATGCCTAGAATAAAATTGTTAGTGGCTTGAAGATTTAAAATAGGATAGAAAAAAGATGGGAGTGACTCAATAAGTTGAGTAAGGGAAAGAAGTGATACAGAACAGATTGTAGACACAGATCCAGGATAATCCTTTTCATTTAATAGGGCCTCCATCAAGTGGGCTACATTTTATTGTCTTTCAGGACACGACCCTTGTCCGGTTGTTTATTTTATTAGCCACAACTGATGTAAATGTAAATAGAGTCAACTGAATCTAATTTCAGTAAATGTATCATTTCACATTTTATTTAGCTAATTGTCTCAAGCTCTCTTCTCTCACCTACTTAAACAATTAGGTTTAGCTTCGATCCATTTCTCCAAATTCACCTCGATTCGATGGCTTAACATGGTATTAGAGCCCAGATCTGAGCTATCCTCGGCGTGTTCCTTCACTTCTTCGGCTTAGTTTTTCCTATTTTGTCAGTCAGTTTTTCTCCGATGAAGGCCCGTTCGCAATTTCAAAAAAAATTCGAGTTTTTTTAGCAAGATTTTGCTTATGATGAAAAAGGCTCCACTCATTTGAGTTTTCCGAAAGAGATGCAGTCACATCTTTTCAGTTTCGTTGATTAGTTGATAGTTTACCCAAAATTTGTACCCTAATTGAAATTTTTCGCGTGTGACTTTCCTTTTCTCTGTAATTGATGTTCAAATTGGCTATGTGATTAGACTATTTTGAGATACTTAGTGTGTCAACATAATTAGTGTATTTTCAATTGCGACTTTTTGTGATAGTGCTTGATCTGCACGTATGGGTCAGAATCGACCTCTACTTCTTCACCTTTCTCTACGTAGATTCTTTGTAACGAGCCTACCTATCGTTTTGAACTTTTGAACTACATTTGGGGATTAAGACTTTGAGTAGCGCCACATTATGACGTGTATGGTTGGTTTCGACTTTCAAGAGGTTCAGAGTTGATTTAGGAAAGTAATTCTCAACTCAGAAGTTTTAAGTTTGAGAAGTTGACCAGTGTTTGACTTTTGAGCAAACAAACTCGCAATAGTGATTGATGGTTTTAACAGATTCGTATGGTGATTCTGGACTTGACCATATGTTTGGATTTGAATTTGGATGTTCCTAGAAGGTTGGTCCTATTTGTCGAAAGTTGGCAATTTAAAGAATTGGAGAGTTCACAAGTTTGATCGGGAGTTGACTTTGATGGTATCGGATTCGAATTGTTGTTTTGAAACTTGAAATAGATTCATTTTGTCAATTGAAACTCGTGTGTAAAGTTTGATGGTGATCCGAAATGTTTAAGTGTCGCGTTCGATGAGTTTGAAGGTTTGAAAGTTAAGAGAATAATATGATTTTTCATTCGTAGTTTTGATGTTATACATAGAGTTTTGAGACCTTGTATAATGTATTTGGATTTTTGATATGATCGGATGGGGTCCCGGGGACCTCGGGGACCTCGGGTGTGTTTTAGACCATTTTGGTTGAGTTTTGCATTGTTGAGTTGTGTCGGTTCTAGTTCCTCGTATTTGCAATGAGGGGTGTCACAAATGTGACCATCACATTTTCGAAGGAGGTTATCGCTTTTGCGACTTGATCGTGATGGGGATCTCGCATTTGCGAGCCAGTGATCGCAAGTGCGACATCTACAACTGGCTTTAAGATAGAATCCCGAGATTTTTTATTTATTCTCTCATATTTTGAACCCTAGACTTAGAAAGGACCAATTTTTGCTTGAATATTTTCATAAGTAACTGATTTCTACTCATACTTGGTATCTTTTCAAGAATCTACATGAATTATTAACACCCAAAACTTGGAATTTTAAAAGAAAATTTGAAATTTTTGTCTATACTTTAAGAGAGTGTATTTTGGAGATTCGAGCATCGATTTGGACTTGATTTTTGAAGCTAATTACTTATTTGGACTTGGCAGGTTTTGGGTCATTGGATTTTGGTATTGATTTCAGATTTGGGGCACGTAGGCCCGGTTGACTTTTGTTGACTTCTGAAAATTTATTCAAAGATCAAATCTTTACGGATTTGGATTGCTTCCTATGGCATTGTTGACTTCCTTGGAGGATGTTTTGCTTGGATATGCGCAATTGGAGGACTAGTTCGAGGTTTTGACGCGATTCGAGGTTGAAGACTAGCCCGGATGAGGTAAGTATCTTGCCTAAGCTTGGTATGAGGGTAATTTTCTCGTTGACTATGATATTTGTTATGTGTTGAGGGTGACGTATAAGCGAGGTGACAAGCATATATTCGTGCACCGTGGTTATTTAAGATCCGGGTAGATCTTAGGCTATTATATTCTTGTTTTGCTATCATTCTTTCTTGATATCGTATTTCTCCACTTGTATGACTACGTGAGCTATTATTCATGCTAGAATTTATGTCTAGAGTATGTGCTTATCTGTTTGAGACATGATTGGATTATATTTGCTATATTGAGCTGTTTGCCTTAATTGTAATTATATTTTTAGTCATGATATTATATCCGTATATTATATTTATATCTCGGTCCGCTCTTTATATCTTATCTCACATATTTTTGATGTCCTTATTTGTGTAACATAGGTTTAAGCTGAGTTGTCTCACGTCGTTATACTCCGTGCAATATTTTGATATTGGTACTGTGAGATGTTAGCATATTGAGACTTGAGGAGATTAATGACTTATCTTGGACCATAGAGTCGCGTTGATGTTGATAGTGAGGTGACACGTGCATTCGGCCCCATATTGGGCTGAGTGCTATTGATAGTTAGGTGATGCGTGCGCCAGACCCTATATTGGGCTGAGTGATATTGATTGTTGACTTAGATCCAGTCAGCGATTAGGCTAGAATCCGCTCCTCAGAGCTAGGTATTATCTTGTGGGTGCAGCCATTTGATATGTACTTAGTGACAAACGTATGCCAGGCACCCGTACAGTGCTAAGTATGCGTGTGTGTGTGATGATTCAGGGGTATTATTCCAGCCACCATGAGAGTGTGGAGAGTACGATTGAGGGTTACCTATGCCAGGTACTATGAATATGTTGAGTTTTGTTTATACTTGATGATTATGGCACGTAAATTTGACATGCATGCATATAAGCTATATTTTCCTCAAGCTATGGTATCTGATATCTCTGCTTGATTCATAGAGTTTGAAATTACAGTTTATCTTGATAAATTTCTGTCTAAATGATTTTTTTATGGAAAAAGCTTATGCCTTGACTGCTATTTCTGAAAAACATGCTTATTTCTCTTCCGATTATGTTAGAGTTGAACCTGTTATTATTTGAGCTACTTTTCTACTATATGCTATTATTCTGTTGTTATTGTTATTGTTGACTGTCGAAAGTGAGCATCAGATCTTGCCAAGCTCGTCACTGCTTTCTGCCCGAAGTTAGACTTGCTACTTATTGAGTATATGGGGTCAGTTGTGCTCATACTACTCTCTGCACTTCATGTGCAAATCCAAGTGTTGTTGATCATGGTAGTTGCTCATGAATCAGATACAAACTAGTTTGAGATTTCGAGTTCGCCCTATTGTTCTATTCGCAAGCCTTGAAGTCCCTTTCCTTATTTCATGTTATCACTGTTTAGTCTTTCATATAGTATTGTAGTTGACTCAAACCATGTATTTACTTATTTTACAAAACTCATCTACTCAGTGACACCAGGTTTTCGGGTGATTTCAGTTGTATTGATATTATGACTTTATTTATTTATACTATTTCACTATTTGAGATAATTCTTATTATTATCGAAGTTTATTTTGCATGTTTTGTTGTTGTCTTGCCTAGAAAGTAGTGTTAGGCGCTATTATGGCTCTAGTAAAATTTTGGATCGTGATAAGATGGTATCAGAGCACTGGGTTCATACAGGTATCACGAGTCATGAGCAGTCCTAGTAGAGTTTTGCGGATCGGTACATAGACGTCTATACTTATCTTCAAGAGGCTATAGGGCTTTAGGAAACTTGCCATTTCTTGATTCCTTATCATGCGACTTTGTTTCGGTTTGAAGCCTATATCTTCAATTTTTTCCTACTCCTTTGTACTTGATTTTGAGTACTCGATATCAATTAGGATCGGTGAGCTTTGATAGTGATATAGATATGGTGCATGATGTTTTTCCCCTATGTATAAGGTCAGACTACTATTGTCGTTTGCGGAGGGGTTGTCGTCTACTGCATCCCTAGTGTTGGTTGTGCCCACAATTTCGGGGCCTTATACAATATATTGTGATAATCCACGTGTTGGTCTTGATGTGGTGTGGGTGCAGAACGGTAGGGTGATTGCTTAAGCTTGCGGTCGTAGCAGCCCACGAGAAAGATTATTTTGTTCCTGAGTTGGAGTTTTGCATTTTTTCCATCGAAAGCGAGGCATTTGGGCTATGGATGTTTAGGTCCCAGTCGATGGATTAGAGAGATTGGGTATTTTTGAGCTTCATAGAGCTCATGCTTGTGTTATAGAACAATCATTTTTGTTTAAGCGCATTAGGATCGTCAGTATGATGGTTTCCATTTGCTTACCCTTAGTGACACAGTGTTATGAGATAGTGCTAAGCAGGTGGTCCTTAGTATGGATGATGTGTTGTGACTTCAGGGTCGGATGTGCGTTTCCAATATTGATGGTTCGAGGGAGGTAATCCTTGAGGAGGCTTATAGATGTGGTATTTTATTCATCCAGGAGATTTGGAGATGTATCGTGATTCGAGCCAGCATTATTGGGGCAGAGAATGAGAAAAAGACATTATTGGGCATGTCTCACGATGTTTGATTATCAGCAGGCCGAGAATGAGCATCCAAGACCAAGTGTTTACTTCAAAATATGGTTATATCGATGTGGAAGTGAAAGTGAATCATTGTAGATTTTGTGCTAGGGTTGCCATGGATTTCGAGAAAGTTTGATGCTATGAGATCATTATGGACCATTGAGGGCATTTCATATTGGTGGCGACTTCTTATATTTTGAGAGTTCGAATTTGACAATAAGGGATTTCTTGAGCTACTAAGGGAATGTGAATGCTTGATTATCATCTTGGTGTGCATGCCGTCTTGAGTTGGGATGTGTTGAAGGGTCTTCTAGTTGTTCATTGGTGGAGTGAAACAAAAATTTTTGCAGCTTGCGGACGAGTGTGGATTTAGGAAGATTAGTTGATTGCATAGCGGTTGTATCTATAGCAGGTCATAGAAGGATGTTGAAACGAAGTTGCACAGGCTGGCTATCTCCTGCGAGAAGATTTAGGGGTTGTATAATTTCTTATGAGGTTTCTATAAAGAGTTTACCTTCTATCTAGTAGAGTGTGTGCTACGATATGGGTTCGGATCGCTTGAGGAAGATGGAATGGCTGTCAAGGTCGAGAGTATAGGTTGATAATTTAGGATGAGTTATGGTTGGCGCAACATGAGCTTATGAGAAATTCAACTGAGTAACAGCGTGGGATCATGGCAGTTAGAAAGGAGCAGTCATTACCGGTTCTTAGCTTATGTATTGTGGATCAAAAGCCATGTAGGGGAGTCTACCATCGGTGATTCAGTCACCTAGTCATGTATTGCTATAAATTCGGGATTAAGGGACACATGTGGATTATATATGATTTTGGAAGGATGGCTTTGAAGATGATTCAAGCAAGTAATTGCTAGGTGCGTGTTGTATTTTCCCCTTAGTGATATATGTGAAAGGACTCGGGTTCAGTATTATTCTAAGGAGATAGTGTGCAAGGGGAAGGATTCGAGCGATTGTTTTCTTTTTGGAGTATTCATGTGCTAACAGAGCACACAAGATTTATAGAAGGCTTCTTCTTTTTGTTTGTGAAAGAGACTTGGAGCATTTCTGTATCATTATCTGTTCTGCAAGGTAATGTTTGAGATATGGAAGGAACAATTTCAAATTTATAGAAGGCTTCTTTAGAATAGGTATTTGGGTTGGAGGTACTACTGGATGTATAAGAGGGAATACATGGCTCACGAGTCTTAGACAATGAGATTTCATATTGGGACCACTTAGGATGAGTTTTGATTAAGGTTCATAGTGTACTAGGGAAGAATAGCATTGTCATGAAGGAGGGGTTCATGAGTAAAAATAGTTGGGTCTGTTTAGCAATGGCTTGGGTCAGCATGGTAATAGAGACAATCAGTTCCTTTGGTATTATAGGGTTTTATAGGTGTTTATGCGATGATATTGTTGGGTTTGGTAGTCTATGTGATTTGGATAATTTAGAGGGATGCATTTCGGTTGGCTTGGTTATGTGCATATGGATTATGAAGATTGCGATGGTTTTGACCATAACTTGCAGTTGGTGTCTTCTACAGGCATGGACATTTTGTTGCGTGTTGTGATTTCTCCTAAATTGAGCTTAATAGAAGGTTTCTGGTCAATGGAGTGTGTATCTTTTTCATGATTCAGAGTTTATAATGGGATTCTTGTATTTTCGCATATTAGCATAATAGATGCGTGAATTCTGTGAAATTAGGATTGCATGAACAAAATTGCAGTTCAGTTTCGAAAGGATTGTCTTGAGTTGTAGACAGCATAGGAAATACCAGATGTTTAAGAGAATGCTAGCATTATTTTTGCATCGCCTATGAAGGGTGTGTTTTGTGGAAGATGCATTGTGCATTGATTTGTGGATGCTCAACTAGTACTATAGAGATCGCATGGTTGGTAGCAAGTTATGTTCAGGTTTTGCTTCTTGTTGCAGTAGGTTATGGGGTATCTCTATGGGGTGACTGTATATGTGTGATGTGTCAGTCATGTAAGTGAGAGAGTTAGAGATTAGGAATGGAGATTCTGGTACTCTCGTAGTTGGGAGAGTTTATTTCTGAGAGGCGGACTATCCCTCTTGTTGCAATTATGGAATTGTGTGCAGGAATTGATAGTTGATTGTTTGTGTCATGGTTAGGGTCATCGTAGACTTTTGGATGGATATTGACTTATTTTGGAATGATATGAATCGGTTTGGAGGCCCATTGGTAGGCATAATGAGACTGAGTATTCTACATTGGTTGGGTTCACTTATTTAGCGCAACATTTTTCTATGGGTGTGTCATCGGGAGGAATGGGTGTTTTTTGCGCCTTGATCTGTATCATGTGTTGCGTTCTTATGCTATGATGGGTTGTGAGACTACCTCATTATTCACACACATGTTGTGGTTCTTTTTAGGCCTTCTGGTGATATTTGAGCGAGATGGCTCTTGAGATGTTAATTTGTTTATTGCACCTTAGTCGTGCTTGGCCTCTTTTCCGTAGAGCATTATGCTATCCCATGGTCATATTTATGCTCATTACATGCTTGTTGTTGATACGCATGAGCATTATGGTTCGATGGGTATCCCCATGCGAATAGTTATGTTGGATTGGATTGCACGCCGTAGCAGTATTATGTATGGATCAGATTGCATGCTGCAATGGGATTATGTTAGATACATTTCCCTATGCTCATTTTATGTGTTCTGTTTCTCCCTTTTGGGATGGATTCATAGCATTATACTCTTATTGTTGTGTATGTTAAACTTGTTGGATAGTTCCCTTTTGGTTCTCTTTCCATAATTGATCATATTCAAGCGGTTGCTTATTGGTGCACATATCGCGTCATATGAGGTTCTTGATGGTATTTGATGTGGAATATCAGTTGAGAAGCTTGTACTGGGTGAGACGAGGTTATTGGACCTGGAATCAGTGCTATTGGATTTGTATCATGTATGTTTGGAAGAAGGATGTCACTAATCAGCTCGGAATTGGTAATGGTTCTGGTCAAGTAAGAGAAGTCCATAACTTATTGATTTATATGAGTTTCTAACACGTTTTTTCCATCAGTCATTATATTTCGAGGTTTGGAACAAGGTTTTATGTGTCATAAGGTATATTACCGGTACCGATTTAGGTAATGAGCGGCTATTATGGTCGGAAGATATTGCTCTAGGCATATGAGTTGTGTGGTACATTATATGGTTACATCTTGGGAGTATACTTATGCTTTGATACAACTTGTTAAGATTGATATCATGCGTGTGTGTGTGTGTGTGTCTATCTCTCTCTCTCTCTCTCTCTCTCTATATATATATATATATAAAAGAATCAGATCTTAGAGGGAGTTTCTGGAGTTGAATTTGATTATGAGGATTGCAAGCTAAGGTTGAAGGAAGAATTTTCAGTCGGATTGTGTTAATGGGATCATATGGGTTGAGGTGATGTGAGATCACCCATGGGCATGTGTATGATGAGTCCTATAGTGATATTGGCAACTTTGGAATGGTTCTTGGCACGTTTGAGGACGAACGTATATTTATGTGAGGGAGAATATAACAACCTGGCAGGTTGTTTTTAGCTTTTGTATTTCATTCGAGGGTTTAAGACTTTGAGTAGATTCATATTATGCATTATGACTTGCGTGTATGGTTGGTTTTGACTTTTGATAGGTTCGGTGTTAATTTGGGAGAGTAATTCTTAATTTAGACGCTTTATGTTAGAGGAATTAACCAATGTTTGACTTTTGAGTAAATAACTTCGGAATTAGGATTTGATGGTTTCAATAGGTTCATATGGTGATTCTAGATATGAGCATATGTTCCTAGATATGGGCATATGTTCTAATTTGAATTTGTCAAAAGTTGGCAATTTAAAAAATTGAAGAGTTCACAAGTTTGATCGGGAATTGTGTTTAATGGTATTAGGTTCGGATTCTTGCTTAAAAACTTGAAATAGGTTTATTTTGTCAATTGAATGATGTGTGCAAAGTTTGGTGGTAATGTGGAATGTTTAAGTATGATTTAGACGCATTCGGCGAAGTTTGCAAGTTTGAAAGTTAAGAGAGTGATTTGATTTTTGATTCTTGATTTTGATGTTATTTATGGGATTTTGTGCCATTGGATAAGTTTGGATAATGTATCTAGATTTTTTGATATAACTGGATGGGGTCTCGGGAGCCTCGGATGTGTTTCAGAGTGGTTTTGAACCATTTTGGTTGAGTTTTGCATTACTGCATTGTGCTAGTTCTAGTTCCTCACATTTTCGATGAGAATGTTGCAAATGTGAAGGAGGTTGTTTGCGACCTAGTCGTGTTAGGGGACCTTGCATTTGCGAGCTTGATGGTCGCATTTGCGATCCTCTGGTCGCAATTGCGACATCTACAACTGGGTTAAAGATGGAATTTCGAGATTTTGACCCATTCTCTCATATTTTGAACCTTAGACTTGAAGAGGAAAAATTTTTGCTAGGAGAATTTCATAAAAGACTTTGGGGTATGTAATTTCTATTCATATTTGGTATCATCTCAAGAATCTACATGAATTATTAACACCTAAAACTTGGAATTTTGAAAGAAAATTTGGGGGGGGGGGGGGGGGGGGGGGTCTCTATATTTTGTGAGAGTGCATTTTGGGGTTTTTCGTACCAATTTGGATTCAGTTTTGAAAACTAGTTACATGTTTCGACTCGGAAGGTTATGGATCATCAAATTTTGGTATTGATTTTGGATTTCGGCAAGTGGATTCACGTTGACCTTTGTTGACTTTTGGGAATTCTTCAAAGATCGAAGCTTTATCTATTGGAAACACTTCCTATGGCATTGTTGACTTCCTTGGATGATGTTTGTATTGGATTTGTGCGATTGTAGGATTAGGTCAAGGTTTTGACGCGATTGGAGGTTGAACACTAGCCCGAATGAGGTAAGTATCTTGCCTAAGCTTGGTTTGAGGGTAGTTTTCTACTTGGCTATGATATGTATTAGTTTTGGGGGTGAATGCGAGCGTATATGCATGCATCGTAGTTATTCAATATCCGGGTAGATCTTAGGCTATTATATGCCTTATTTTGTTATCATGCCTCATTGATATCATATTTTCTCCACTTGTATGAATATGTGGACTATTATTCATGCTAAAAATCATGTTTAAACTATGTGCTTATCTATTTGAGACATGATAGAGCTATTTTTGCTTTATCGAGCTGTTTGCCCTAATTGTAGTCATATTTTCAGTCATGATATTATATCTGTGTCTCGATGTGCTCCGTATATGTTATATTATATGTTGTTAATGTCCTTATTTATATGACTCAGGTTTGAGCTAAGTTTTCGCACGTCGTTATACTCCATGCGATATGTTGATAATAGTATTATGAGAAGTCGGGATATTGAGACTTGAGGAGATTAATGACTGATCTTTGGCTATATAGCTATGTTGATATTGGTAGTGAAGTGATGCATGCGCCAGGCCCCATATTGGGTTGAGTAGTATTAATAGTGAGGTGACGTGTGCGCTAGGCCCCATATTGAGCTGAATGATATTGATCGTTGACTTATATCCGGTCAGTGCTTAGGTTTCGCCGCTTCGAAGTGAGTTAATAACCTGTGGGTGCAAGCACTTGATATGTGCTTGGTGAGGGACTTATGTCAGGTACCCCGACAATGCTGAGTGTGTGTGTGTATGCATATGTGTATGTGATAATTCAGGGGCATTGTTCCAGGAACCGTGAGAATGCTGAGAGTATGACTGAGGGGTACATGCTCTAGGCACTATGAATATGCTGTGTTTTGTTTATACTTGATGATATAATTGTGAAATTGTTAATTTGACATGTATATTTGACATGCAGGCATAGAGCTGTATTTTCATCTTGCTATTTGGTATCTGATGTCTCTATATGATGTTTAGAGCTTGAAATTAAAATTTATCTTGATAAATTTCTATATAAGTGATTTTCTATGGAAAAAGCTGATTCCTTGACTGATATTCCTGAAAAGTATGCCTATTTCTCTTTCTATTATGTTAGTTGAACCTGTTATTAGTTGAACTGCTTTTACCTTATATGCTATTATTCTGCTATTATTTTTGTTGTTGGCTGTGGAAAGTGAGCATCAGATTTTGTGCAGCTCGCTACTGCTTCTAGCCCGAGGTCAGGCTTGCTACTTATTGAGTATATGGGGTTGGTTTTACTCATACTACACTCTGCATTTTATGTGCTGATCTAGGTGTTGCTGATCTAGTTGCTCGTGAGCTAGATCCGCACTAGTCGGAGATTTTGAGGTAGCTCTGCTATACCGTTTGTAGGCCTTGAAGTCTCTTTTGTTATTTCATGTTATTACTATATAGTCTTTCAGAAAGTATTGTATTTGATCAGACCTTGTATTTACTTATTTTATAGAGCTCATGTACTCGGCGATACTAGATTTTGGGGTGATTTTAGTTGTATTGAATTTATGACTTAATTTATTTATACTATTCCGCTATTTGAGCTATTTCTTATTATTGGTGATGCTTATTTTTGAATTTTTATTATTGGATTGCCTAACAAGCGGTGTTAGGCACTATCACGGCTCCGGTGGGATTGTGGATCGTGACATTCTTCAACTCCTCTCTCGATCCATCCCACCATCTCTACGTGCATGCATCAGATAATCCAGATGTGACATAAGTAATTGTACCTTTCTCTAGTACTGGTTAGGTTTTCATGGATGAAGAATATTTTAGTGTAACGATCCGACCGGTCATTTTGAGCATTAGCATCCCGTTTAGCTATTTGGAGTCTTGATTAGTTTCGTATGGTGTATTATGACTTGTGTGTATCATCGGTTTTGGTTTTCAGGTGATTCGGAATTAGTTTGGAAGAATGAATTTCATGTTTGAAGCTTTAAGTTAGAAGTGCTGACCAAGTTGGACTTTTGAGTAATTGGCCTCAGATCGAAGTTTTGATGATTCCATTAGGTCTGGACGGTGATTTTGGACTTGGGTGTATGCCCGGATTTGCATTTGGATATTTTGAGAAGGTTTCGACACTAATTGACAAAAGTTAGAAATTTGGAAGTTTGGAATGTTCATAAGTTTGACCGGGAGTTGACTTTGATGATATCGGGTTTGGATTGTGTTTCTGGGAATTGGAATAGCTTCATTATGTCATTTGGGACATGTGCGCAAAATTTGAGTTCATTCCAAATTGATTTGATATAGTTCAGCATGAGATTTGGAAGTTGAAAGTTCAAAAGTTCATTAAGTTTGGTTTGAGGTGCGATTCGTCGTTTTAATGTTATTATGTGTGATGTGAGAATTCGAGTACGTTCGTGTTATGTTATGTGACTTGTTGGCATGTTTGGAAGGGGTCCCGAGGGGGTTCGGGTGTGTTCGGCAGTTTCAGATTATTTTGGTTATGTTGGCAGTTCTGGTGCTGGTTCATCGCACCTGTGCATAATTGGTCGTAGGTGCCGACGCGCTTATGCGATGGGATTCTCTCTTTTGTGAATCAGAGGTGTCATGGTGAGTTCCGCATCTGCGGAGGAATAAGCGCAAATGCGAAAGCGCATTTGCGGGGTCAGGGGCGCTTCTGCAAGTATGGACGTGAGGTGGGTGTCCACTTCTGCAGTGGTGTATACGCTTCTGCGAAGTCACAGGCGCGGAATGTGTTCCGCAGGTGCGATCATGGCTCTTTAAGTTGAAGTCACAGATGCGACATTTTAGCTCGCAAATACGAGGCTGCAGGTGCAGCATTTTGTGCGCAAATGCAGAAGTTCTGGGCAGACTCACTATATATCCAAGTTTGGTTCTTTTATGCATATTTTGAGTTCGAGACTTTAGATTTGGGAGATTTTCACCATATGGATTGGAGTAAGTGTTCTCTAGTCGTTTTTTATTTTATTTTATGAATCTATTTTTGTTTTTAGCATTTGATTGAGGATTTGACGAGAGAAATCGGGGTTTTTGTCTAAAGTTTCATAGAGTGAATTTTTGAGTTTTGAGCATCGATTCAGAGTCGGATTTGAGTGAAACTAGTATGGTTGGACTAATAATCGAATGTGTTATCAAATTTTGTAAGTTTTGTCGGGTTCCGAGGTGCGGGCCCAGGTTTGACTTTTTGGTTGACTTTAGGGTTTTGATTAAAGGTTCCACATTTATCGATTGGGTCTGTTTTCTTAGGCATTAATTGATATATTTGAGTTGCTTTTGGCTAGTTTCGAGTCGTGCTGAGGTTGATGCGCACGGGATGGAATTTTTTGAGCGTCGTTTGTCTTGCCCGGCATTGGACTTGGCTTGTTCGAGGTAAGTAACACTTCTAAACTTGGTGCTAAGGGTATGAACCCATGAATATACATGATATGTGTTTGGTGTTGAGGATACTAACATGCTATGTGATGGGCGTGTCTTTGTGCACCATGTGAATTAAGGCTCGATTGATTATGTGGTACTGTATAGTGACCTAATCGTGTTTCTATTCATGAAATTTCTACGTGCTACAGTAATTAAGCTGTGATTCATGTTAGAAACCATGTCTAGACTATATACTTATCCTGTTGAAACCGACTGAGGTCATTTCTGCTGTTGAGTTATTTGCTTACATTGCAATTACATACTCAGTCATACTTATTCATTTGCATATCATATCTCAGTTCTATTGCCATTTATTGATACATCATATAATCATTTTTAGGCTAATTTTCATGACATTGTGAGCCCGATAGCCAGGAGAGATTGATGACTGAATTGAGGCCTGAGAGGCTGATGATGAGTGATATTGATGGGGCTGGGCTGCACACCATAAAAGGTATTATTGATTCATGATGGGATCGGGCTACACACTGCAACAGGTATTATTGATTCATAATGGGATCGGCTGCACACCGTAGTAGGCTTTATTGATTCATGCCATGATTGTCTTACTACAGCGTTTGGGCTAGATCCGCCCCTCCGAAGTCTGCACACCCATAATGAGAGCAGTTTCTATTGATTCACGATGGGATCGGACTGCGCGTCGCAATAGGATTTATTAGCATTTGAGCTGGACTTGCCCTTTACAGTGCTGAGTGACTGAGTGTGCTTAGTGATTGAGTGTAATGAATGGGCGTGTGAAACTATGATATTAAGTACTCTAGTACATGAGTTCATCACTGTGACACATTGCATTTGACATGCATACTTGACATGCAGGCATAGAGATGCATTTCCTCATGTTACTCGATTTTTGTGACATTTATGACTTTACATGTACATTGACATGTAGGCATAGAGATGTACTTTCCTCATGCTATCTGAAGTTGAATCATCTTATATGTTGCTGAAAGTTTTTGGGAAACATCAAAGGTTTCTGACTTACTCACGTTTTGGTGATTTCGGTGAAGAATTTGGGTTTTACTGTTATACCTGAAAAGCATGACTATTTTCCGTAACGGTGAATGAGCTGAGCATCATATCTCTGAGTTATTTCTTTTATCACTTTTATTATATTGTTATGAACTGTTGTTGGCTATTGGTTTTGGACTCCGACCTTTGTCCTAGCTCGTCACTACTTTCAATCTAAGATTAGGTTTGTTACTTATTGAGTACATGGGGGTCGGTTGTATTCATACTACAATTCTGCACCTTGCGTGCAGAATTTTGATGTTGATGGTGCTGTGTATGGCGGGAGCTGGCATTGAAGACGTACCTGCGTTCTGGTCATTGCTGCCTTTTGTTCTTGGTTGCTTTAGAATTATTAATCTGTTCATGTATATTTCAAACAGATGATGTATTTTTTTAAATACCAGCTTTATAAACTCTAAATCTTAGAAGCTCATGATTTGTACTACCAGTCCTTGAGAATTCTTTGTATAAAAGCACAGTTGTATTATCATTACTTCTTTTTAGTAAATCTCTTTTGAATTGGATTGTTACTAATTGGCTTACCTAGCATGTTGGGTTAGGTGCCATCACGCCTGATTGGATTTTGGGTCGTGACAAGTTGGTATCAGAGCTCTAGGTTCATATGTTCTACAAGTCATGAGCAAGTGTCAAGTAGAGTCTCGTGGATTGGTATGATGACGTCCGTACCTATTCGAGAGGTTACAGGGCATCTAGGATAAACTTCCCATCTTTCTTTCCTTATCGTGCGGCATTATTTCAGCTTGAAGCATACCTCTTTGAATTCCTTCCACTCACTCGTATGCGCATGTGAGCGCTCGGTATCAGCTATACATTGACGGCTTGTGGATTCCATGGATGAGGTGCGAGATGTGTTTTCTGTGTGCTGAGAATGGGCCAGTCTGAAGGACTTGAGGTCGGGTTTTGACTGTAGCTTGAGCACGGTGATTACAATTGCGGGAGCATGTGCTTTTGGACTTATATGTCCGGTAGTTTTTTTATGGGTGGAATTTGAGGCTTGATGAGTGGTTGGATGGCTATATGATGAGTAGGATGTGACTGGGGGATGTGTTCAGATGGTTTGAATATGACGAGAAGATTTTGCTTGAGATGTGCAAAGGACTATTGGTGCTCGATTTCTGTAGATGTGTCATATAGTCTTGAATTATGAAGGTTTTTGAGAGATTCTTTCGTGTCAATTCATTTGTGGAATTAAGTAGATTTTCATGTCTTGTGGATGAGTTCAGACGCAGGAAGATTAAGTGATTGCGTAGTAGTTGTCGTTATGAAAGGGTACAGAGAGATATCATTTTGAGGCTAAGCAGGTGGGTTATCACCTGCAGGGTAATCTACAGATGTGTGATCCTTATGATATTGTATGAAGGCTTTCTTTTCTACCAGTGGGTATAGGTGTTGTGATTTGAGTTTGGACTGGTTGAGAAAGTTGACCTGACCGTCACGAAGATGAACGCGAGCTTAGTAGATGATTTGAGGTATTATATGGTTTGTGTCACATGAGCTTATGAAGGATTTAGTTGAATTTCACTACGGTATTATGGTAGTAATAGAGTATGGGCGTTGTGAATTATCGAGTGTTTTGATCTATGGCATTGAGCCAAGTGGAGGAATCTGTATCAACGATTTGATTGCATGGTTACATGTTTTATTTGTTTCGGTCTGTGGCATACTTGTGGATCGGTTATGACTCGTAGAGGCTGGTTTTGAGGATGAGTTAAGCAAGCAAAATTTTGGATTCCTAGTGTATTACACTTTATGGGTATATGGGAATCATGGAATGATTGAGTCGTTATTCGTGAAGGATGTAGTGTGCGTGGAATAGGAATTTGCTCGGCTGCGTTAAGGAGAGTTTACTTCTTTGGGTGTTGTCGTGCTAATGGGCACAGGTCGTTCGGCTTATTTGGGTGGTGCAATTAAGATTTGAACAGAGTGGGTGAATCTCGAGAAGGTTCTAATGGGTTCAAGATTTATATGTAGCAATTGAAAATTTTTCGAATTTGTATATGGCTAGAATCTGAGATTTGCGTCGGATGGTGTCGGGAGTGAGTGTCTCGGTTGTGGTACTTATGGGGTGCTTAAGAGGGAATACATCGGCTTATGGGCCTTAGGGCGGTGTGGTTTTATGCTAGGATCTCTTGTGGTGAGCTTTGGGTAAGAATCGTAGTGTTCTAGCAAGGAGAAGTGTCACCTTGAGGGTAATTCTGAAGGAACTCGGAGGAAATAAGACAACTTGGTAGTAGGTTGGATCAGCACGGTAATTGATATGATCGGTTCTTTGGGGACTTAATAGTGTTGAGTCTCTACGGGTGCTTTGTGGTAATACTCTTAGATTTGGAGACCTGTGTGGCTTGGTCAAGTTAGAGAATTCAGTTATGATGGCTTGGTTATGTGCAAATGGGTTTCGGAGAGTTCTCGATGGTTTCTACCAAGGTTTGAGATGGATATTTCCTACCGGCATGAGGAGCATGTTGCGTATTGTGATTTTCTCTTGGACGGGATTAAATGAAAGGTTTCTAACTGATCGGGTATTTATTTTTCTGGTGACTCAGAGTTGATTATGAGATTCTCGTACTTTTCATATGATGGCATGATAGATACGGTGTGTTGTGTGGGATTGAGATTTGCATGTGCAAGGTCACAATTCAGTTTTGGAAGGGAAGATCAAGAATTCATAGACAACATAGACGGTTTCAGATGACTAGATGAGTTCTATTACTACTTAGTATTATCTGAGAAAAGTGTACATCAGAAAGCGCACTGAGTTTTGGCTTACAGATGCTTCATTGGTATTGCGGTACTCGCCTGATTGATCGACTGCTGATATTTAGAGTTTTGCTATGTGGCATGGAAAAATTATAGAAGTATTTCTCGTCGGAATGATTATGTATGATAGATGTGTTAGTCCTTCGAGCGGCGGAGTTGGGATCGACTATGGTGATTCATATGTGCTATGGATTTGGAGAGTGGGAGATCTCAGAAGTAGATTATTTCGGGGTTGCGGACTATGAAAGATGTGGCCAAAGTTAGCTAGATGGTAGAAAATGCTATTGTTAGGTCATTGTGGACTTTTGGAGGACCGTTTATCCATTTAGGAATGACTAGAGTTGATTTGGGGGCCCATTAGTAGGCCCAGAAAGTATTTGTATTCTATACCGGGTCGGGTTTATTGACTCAGCACCGTTATTGCTGAAAGGTGTGTCATTTGGTTAGAGATCAGCTTGTTCCTGTTCTAATGTGTTCTATGTGTTACTCTTCTATGTTATGAGGGCTTGTGATTTGTTGGTTATATGCCCACCTGATGTGGTTCTGTTTGGGTCTTGTAGCGAAATTCGAGCAAAATGGTTATTCGAGTGTTGAATGGTTGATTGCGCCTTGATTATGGTCATGCCGGGCTGTGGTATATTGTGTTATCTGCTTCCCCATGGTTATAGTCATGCACTTCGTGTACTTGATGTCAAATTGCGCGTGGTTGTTGATTTTGAGCATTGTGGCTTGAGGTATTTCATATGGACCAGTGTTTGGATGGGTCACACATTGTAGTAGGGTTATGATCTTTTGTGATAGATTCGTGTTTTTTAGTTCTACTATGTGTGATGGGTTCGTAGCATTGCATTTTTGGTGGTACTTATTGAGCTTGCGGGACGGTTCTCTCATTTGAGTCATTTTCCCTTTTTGGGTGCATTTGAATTGTTGCATATTGATGCACGGATTGCACGGTTTGTGGCTTAAGGTTGTATTGGTGTGGCATTTAGTAGAGTGGCTTTATGGATGAGACGAGGTCATTGGACCTAGAAAGGATGTTATCGGATTGGATTGAGCTATGTTTGGAAGAATAATATCGGAAGTCAGCTTAGGATTCGGCTTTGGTTCTTGCCGGATGAGGGAGAGAGCTCCATGACTTGTTGATCTGATGAGCAGATATGAGTTTTTGTATGTTTTTTTTTTATCATTGGCAGTGTATGAAGATTTGAACGAGGTTTTGTTTGATATGAAGTTTATTACCGGTATTTGGTCTGTTTTGAGCAACTACTGTGATCGTAATTATTGCCACGAGTATGCGAATTATGTGGTATATCATGTGATTACATCTTGGGTTATGGTTATGGCTCGATATAGCTCATTCAGATTTATACAGTGTGTAAATGCGAGATTTGAATATTGTAGGGAATTCTGGATGTTAGGAATTGGATTCTAAGGTTTACGGACTAAGGTTGAAGTAATGATCCTCAGTTATGTTGTGTTGTCGGCCTATATGGAATAGGATGAAGTGGGATCACCCCTGGGTATGTATGGTAAGGTCATAGGACGATTTGATGGCTTTGGAACAAATATGGGCACGTTCGAAGACGAACATATGTTTAAGCGGGGGAGAATGTAACGACCTGACCGGTCATTTTAAGCATTAGCATCCCGTTCAGCTATTTGGAGTCTTGATTAGCTTCGTATGATGCATTATGACTTGTATGTATTATCGATTTTGGTATTAAGGTGATTCGAAATTAGTTTGGAATAATGAATTTCATGTTTGAAGCATTAAGTTGGAAGAGCTGACCAAGTTTGACTTTTGAGTAATTGACCTCGGATCGGAGTTTTGATGATTCTGTTAGATTCAGATGGTGATATTGGACTTGGGCGTATGCCCGGATTAGTATTTGGATATTTTGAGAAGGTTTCGGCACTAATTGGCGAACATTGGAAATTTAGAAGTTTGGAATGTTCATAAGTTTGACCAAGAGTTGACTTTGATAATATCGGATTCAGATTCTGGTTCCTGGAATTAGAATAGCTTCGTTGTGTCATTTGAAACTTGTACGCAAAATTTGAGTTCATTCCGAGTTGATTTCATATGGTTCGGCACGAGGTTTAGAAGTTGAAAGTTAAAAAGCTCATTAAGTTTGATTTGAGGTGCAATTCGTCATTTCGATGTTATTATGTGTGATTTATGGACTCTAGTTGGTCCGTGTTATGTTATTTGACTTGTTGGCATGCTTGGACGGGGTCCCGAGGGGGCCAGGGTGTATTTCGAATGAGTTTCAGATTATTTCGGTCATGTTGGCAGTTCTGGTGCTGGTTCATCGCACCTGCGCATAATTGGTCGCAGGTGCGGATGCGCTTATGCGAATCAGAGGTGTCATGGTGAGTTCCACTTCTTCGGAGGAATAATCGCAGATGCGAAAGCGCATCTACAGGGTATGGAGCGCTTCTGCGAGGGTGGACGTGAGCTGGGTGTCCGCTTTTGCGGTGGTGTATACGCTTCTGTAGAGTCGCAGGCACGGAAGGTATTCCGCAGGTGCAATCATGGTTCTTTAAGCAAAAGTCTCATATGCGACATTTTAGCTCGCAAATGCAAGGCCGCAAGTGCGGCATTTTGTCCACAAATGCAGAAGTTCTGGGCAGACTCACTACGTATCGAAGTTTTGTTCTTTTTGACATATTTTGTGTTGGAGACTTTGGATTTGGGCGATTTTGGAGGCGATTTTGCACCATAAGGATTGGGGTAAGTGTTCTCTACTCGGGTTTTATTTTATTTCATGAATCTATCTTTGTTTTTGGCATTTGATTGAGGATTTCAAGAGAGAAGTTGGGGGTTTTGGTCTAAAGTTTCATAAAGTGAATTTTTGAGCTTAGAGCATCGATTCGGAGTCAAATTTGAGTGAAACTAAAATGGTTGGATTCGTAATCAAACGGGTTGTCGGATTTGGTAAGTTTTATCAGGTTATGAGGTGCGGGCCTGAGTTTGAGTTTTTGATTGGTTTTGGGATTTTGATTAATGATTCTATCTTTATCGATTGAGTTTGTTTCCTTAGGTATTATTTGATGTATTTGAGTTGCTTTTGGCTAGTTTCGAGCCGTTCAGAGGTTGATGCGCGGGGGATGGCATTTTTGGAGCATCTTTTGGCTTGCCCTGTGTTGGATTTGGCTTGTTCGAGGTAAGTAACAATTCTAAACTTGATGCTGAGGGAATGATCCTCTGATTATACGTGATATGTGTTTGGTGTTGAGGTAATGGACATGCTAGGTGACGAGCGAGTGGGTGTGCACCGTATGAATTAAGACTCGATTGATTCTGTGGTACTGTATAATGACCTAATCTTGTTTCTATTCATGAAATTTCCACGTGCTAGAGTAATTGAGCTGTGATCCATGTTAGAAACCATGTCTAAGCTACATGCTTATCCTGTTGAGACCCACTGAGGTCATTTCGGCTATTGAGTTATTTGCTTACATTGCAATTACATACTCATTCATTTGCATATCATATCTCAGTCTCTGTTCCATTTATTGATATATCATATCATAATTTTTTGGCTGATTTTCATGACATTGTGAGCCCGAGAGGCTGGAGAGATTTATGACTGAGTTGAGGCCTGAGAGCCGAATTATGAGTGATATTGATGGAATCGGGCTGCAGACCGCAATAGGTATTATTGACTCATGATGGGATCGGGTTGCACGCTGAAATAGGTATTATGGATTCATGATTGGATTGGGCTGCACGCCTTAGTAGGTATTATTGATTCATGATGGAATCGGGCTACACGCTGCAGTAGGCTTTATTATTTCATGCCATGGTTGGCTTATTATAGCACTTGGGCTGGACTTGCCCCTCTGGAGTCTGCACACCCACAGTGAGAGAAGTTGCTACTGATTCACAATTGGCTCGGGCTGCGCGCAGCTGCATGATTTATTAGCATTTAGGCTGGATCTGCCCTGTATAGTGCTGAGTGAGAGTGTACTGAGTGATTGTGTGTGATGAGTGGGACTGTGAAAATGTGATATTGAGTACTCTGAGAGTGTGAATACATGATTTCATCACCGTGACACATTGCATCTAACATGCATACTTGACATGCAGGCATAGAGATGCATTTCCTCATGTTACATGGTTTTTGTGACATTTATGACTTCACATGCACATTGACATGTAGGCATAGAGATGTATTTTCCTCATGCTATCTAAAATTGAATCATCTTATCTGTTGTTGAAAGCTTTTGGGAAAAATCAAATGTTTCTGACTTACTCATACTTTGGTGATTTCGGTGAATGATTTAGGTTTTACTCTTATACTTGAAAAGCATGACTATTTTCTGTAACTGTATATGAGTTGAGCATCATATATCTGAGTTATTTCTTTTATCACTTTTATTATATTGTTATGAACTGTTGTCGGCTATTGGTGTTGAACTCCGACCTTTGTCGCAGCTCGTCACTACTTTTAACCTAGGGTTAGGTTTGTTACTTATTGAGTACATGGGGTCGGTTGTACTCATACTACACTTCTGCACCTTGCATGCAGATTTTTGATGCTGATGTTGCTGTATATGGCGGGAGGTGGCATTAAAGACGTACTTGCTTCAGATCGTTGCTGCCTTTTTGTTCTTGGTAGCTTTAGAATTATTAACCTGTTCATGTATATTTCAAACAGATGATGTATTTATTTCATACCTGCTTTGTAAACTCTAAATCTTAGAAGCTCATAATTTGTACCACCAGTCCTTAGGAATTCTTTGTATAAAAACATAGTTATATTACCATTACTTCTCTTAGTAAATCTCTTTTGAACTAGATTGTTGCTAATTGGCTTACCTAACGGGTTGGGTTATGTGCCATTATAACTGGTTAGATTTTGGATCGTGATATTTAGTTTCTCTATCTTCTAAGAATAAGGGTTGGATGATAAATGGGAGAATCCACTCAGCCGCCTCATGAGTCTCCTTTATACGACCATCGGTTAAGGTGTAATGACATAGTCTTTGCATGGTTGAGCAACTCTTTGTTTGAGGTATTGCTGACATTGTGCTTTATTGTGACACTGCAAGGGATCTTTGAAAAGATATAGAAGAGAGAGATATAAGCAATCTAATTCTATTCAGTATTACCAAATCCAAAAAAAGATTGCTAGACTCTCTCAAGGTTCCTCTGAGATTGTTAATTATTGCACCAGGCTAATAAAATTGTGGGATGAGTCAATGATTGCTTTATTTGACCTAGCTTGCACTTGTGGAGTAGAACCACAGTGCAGCGAGGTACAGAAACTCATTCATTTTCTCACTGTGTTGTATGAGTCATACTCAAGTGTTAGAAGCAACATCCCCATGATGATTCATGTGCCTACTTTTGGAAAGTCATACTCTATGCTTCTTCCTGATGAGAGTCAAATGATCATTCAATCTTCAGATCTCTTTTTCTTTCGGAGTCAGCTTCCTTTCATGCCAAATTTTCTTGTACAACACAGTTCTCGTAATAAGGTTTAACCATAGAGAGTCAATTTTGAGAGCAAAAAGACTAATGTTGTATGCAAATATTGTAAGAAGCCTGGTCACTCTGTTGACAAATGCTACATGCTGTATGTTTTTCTTTTCTTATTTCAAATTCACTAGAGGGAAGAAAACTTTAGCGTGTATCCAGTTTGATGATTCTAGATTTGATCCTTCTATGACTCCTAAAGTTCTTCCCGGTAGTCCAGCTTATGAGTTTAGTAAAGAGCAACACTAGCACCTTATGAGTCTATTTCAGCAGTCCTAATTCTTTGCATCAACTTAGAACCCTACCATTGGCTCTTCTGCTATGGGTGCTTTTGTAGGTGTGTTTTGCAGCTTTGTTATATACTCTGTTGCTATGTGTTGTTATTCCATGTTAAAGCTCAATACTTAGATTTAAGATTCAGGAGCTACCAATGACATGACTCCTCACAAAGAACTGTTACACAATATTCAACTTTTACCTTTTCCTTCCTTAGTCGCACTTCTAAATAGTTACAAAGTAAAAGTCAATTGCATTGGTTATTTAAACTATGCAATGATTTTAATTTATCAAATGTTCTTTTAGATGTCTTTTTTCAATTTAATTTAGTTTCTGTGTCGTAATTAGTTGATGAGTTTCACCGTATAACCCTTTTTACCAATATTTCTTGTTGTATACAGGTCCTTCTCTAAAGAGGTCGCTAAAAATTAATAGAGTTGCTAATGGGCTATATGTTATACACTCAGATCTTATAGTTCCAGAGTCGAATTCCTCTATAAATGCCATTTCAACTAGTTGTTCTTTGCTTAAATGTGATTACAATGCTTGCACTACTACTTGTAATCATGTTTTTTCTATCAATAACGCTAATCTTTTATGGCATAAAAGACTAAGACATGTGATTCCATAGGATGAAATCTATTTTAGTTTTATCTGATAAATTATCTCCAAAAAAATCTTTTATTTGCTCTATTTGCCCTTTAGCTAGACAATAGAGGCTTCTATTCCCAGATAGTTCTTTCAAACTCACTCATTGCTTTCAACTTGTTCATCTTGATTTATGGGGACCTTATCACACCAGGACATACAATGTTATTGGTATTTTCTAATCATTATTGATGACTATTCAAGGTTCACTTAGACATTTACTCTCTTGTAAGAGTATGCTCTTTGTGTCATTACAACTTTTGTTTCTATGGTCAAGAATCATTTCAATGCTACACTCCAGACCATATGGTATGATTTTGAACTAGGATCTACTTCTCAAGCTTCTTCCTTTTTTGATGCCTCTTGAATCCTTCACCAGAATACTATTTCCCATACTCCTCAACAGAATAGGGCAGTTGAGAGGAAGCACAAGCATCTCTTAGAAACTGCAAAGACTCTTTTGTTTCAATCTAAGCTTCCCGTTAAGTACTGGGGTGATTTTGGCCTTACTGCCGCTTACCTAATCAATAGGTTTCCTTCTAGTATGTTACACAACATCTCTCCCTATGAAACTTCATGGTCTTCCTTCTACATATTCCCATTTAAGGACCTTTTGGTTATCTATATTTTGCTACTCTACCAAACGTGAGCAGGGATAAATCCCAACCTAGGGAATCTCCCAGTGTTTTTCTAGGCTGTCGGCTATCCTCTGGGCAAGAAGGGTTATAAATTTTTGAATCTTACTGATTATTATATTTTCTTTTCTAGAGATGTCATTTTTGATGAACACGTCTTTCCATATCATTTTCAGCTCCTCCTCTTGTATTTCTTTCTTTCTCTGATTCTTTTGTTGATCCTATGGGTTCTTCTCTTTCTTCTTCTCCTTCTTCTGCTTCTTTCTCTCCTGGTCCTCTTCCTCCTAATACTTCCCCTATTCTTACTCCTCCCGTGTCTTCTCTCGTTCCTCCTGATCTTCCTTCTCTATTATCCTTCTTTCCTCTTCTATCTTTTACACACATTCTCCCTCTCTTTATGTTCCTCAACTTGTCCTTCTTAGGAAATCTGTTAGAGAATCCCAAGCTCCTGCTTACCTCTATGATCCTGTATGCTATTCTGCTATCCCCAATCTTCCTGAGAAGTCCAAGATTACCACAACTGAGATTCACAAGCATGAACCTTAGTTTTACCACCAGGATGCACCTCATCTTGCCTGGCTGAATGCTATGCTCAAGGAATTTCAAGCCTTGGAGGCTAATCAGACTTGAGTCATTGTCCCTTTATCCCCTGGTAAGAAAGTTATACCCTTATAAATGGTTTTATAATATCAGTGGATTTATAATATCAAATAGAAATCTGATGGCTCTATTGAGAGGTACAAAGTAAGGCTGGTGACTAAGGCTGATTCTCAGTGAGAGGGCATAGACTATACTGAAACATTCAGTCCAGTTGTCAAGATCACCATTATTAAGTGCTTACTTACTTTGCTATAAAACATAGTTAGAATTTTCATCAGAAGGATGTCAATAATACTTTTTTTCATGGATATCTTAATGAAGAGGTGAACATGAATATTGTTTTGGGCTTGATAGTTCAGTCTTCTTCCTCTGATCCTCCTTTGGTCTGCAAACTAAAGAATCCCTTTATGGTCTCAAATAGGCTTCGATATAGTGGTTTGCCAAGTTGTCACATTCTCTTCTTTCCATAGGTTATTCTCCTAGCAATATGACTCTTCTCTGATTCACCAAAATTATTGCCTCCTCTAATGTTCTTTTGGCTGTGTATATAGATGACATTCTATTAACATCGGATAGTAATACAGAAATGGTATACCTGGAATGTTTTTTGGATCATCAGTTCAAGATCAAGGATCTTGGTTCTGTTTATTATTTTCATGGTCTTAAGGAATCTAAGGTGGCTGAGGGTTATCTCATTAACCAACCCAAATATACTTCAGACCTTCTGTCTAAGTTTCACTGCAATGATAGCAAGCCTATTAGTGCTCCCCTTAATCCTCATGTTAAGTTGTTTGTTGATATATGGGATCCTCTTCCTGATCCTTCTTTGTACAGAAGGCTTATTAGCCTGACATTTCCTTCTTAGTTCAACATCTTCGCTAGTTTTTGGTTTCTCGTAAGGTTCCCCACATGTTGGTTGCTCTTCATGTCCATAGATATCTTCTAAATGACCCTGCTTAGGACATTTACTACGTAGTTGTTATGATTTCTCTTTAAAGGCATATTCTGACTCAGATTGGGCTGCTTGCCCTATCTCAAGGAGATCTGTTACTGGTTATTTCATTGTTTTTGGTGCTTCTCCCATTTATTGAAAGTCTAAGAAGCAGCCTACTGTTTCCTTGAAGCTCTACTGAGCCTAAGTATAGAGCTTTAAGACAAGTGGTTACTGAAGTTTCATGGCTGCTTAGGTTGCTTATATGGGTTGTTGATCTCTTCACTTGTTCCAGTTTTTTGTGTTAGTCAAGCTGCATTAGATATTGCTAGAAATCCTTCATGAAAATACAACGCATATTGAGGCAGATTACCATTATGTTAGGGATGTTCTATCCTCTGGTGTGATTTCTTTTCAGCATGTGTCTACTTCTGCTCAACTTGTTTACAATCTTACCAAGGCTTTGGCCGGTGTTCCCCATCACAGAATATTGAGATTGGTGTTTGCTTACCCTCAAGCTTGGCAGGGGGCGATAGAGATCAGATACTAGGCCCAGGTCTAGGATGATCCTTTTCATTTAGTTGGGCCTCTATCAGTTGGCCCATATTTTATTGTCTTTGAAGGACTCGACCCTTATCCGGTTGTTTATTTTATTAGCCACAATTGATGTACATATAAATAGAGTCAACTGACTCTAATTTCAGTGAAGGTATCATTTCACATTTGATTTAGCTAATTATCTTGTCACGACTCAAAACTACCAATTGGGCGTAATGGTGCCTAACGCACTTGCTAGGAAAGCCAAACATAACAAAGACGAATCATAACAACAATATTAACAAAACAACACAAGTCTAAAGCCTTCAATATACATAATGACGTCAATATATGATAAATCCCCCAAAACTGATAAATACAAAGTCATGAACTCTAGATGAAATTACTAGTCTGAAAAACGAAATAACAATATTATATGAAATTAAGACAACAATACAAGATGAAAAGACACACCAAGACTACAGATGAAATGCAGCTCTACCTCGTCTATCGGTGCAGCTATACGCCTCAGCTACTGATTTTGACTGGATACAACACTTGGATCTACACAATTAAGTGCAGAGTGTAGTATGAGTACAACCGAATCCATGTACTCAACAAGTATCATATCTAACCTCGGCGAGGTAATAGAAACAAGAATTATAAATGATAGTCACTAATCACCTATACAGTTCATAAATGTCATGAATCTTTGCAAGAACCACCTTGGTGCACACATTTACTTAACGTACTCTGCTCAGTCAAAATCCAGCATATAAAGAAGACATGCAATTAAAGCAGATAGCAGTCAAGGACGTTGCAAGTAAAGATGAAATGCAACAACCAAATCAAACATTGGCCAGCTTTTCCTAAGAATTTTCATAACAGTACCATACCACTGATCAATTTTCCCCAATCGACGTGTACACCATTAAGAAGGCACGTGAGAGGGTGACCCTAAGGGGATGAATCCATATCCACACGCTGCATGGTGTAGTCAATGTCAGAATCTCAATATCATGTATCCACTCGGCGTGGTCAAAGACACCATATCACAATCCGCCCAACGTGATCACAGGCACAATGTCATAATTTGCTCGATATGATCACATGCTGCCAATCCAATCCATATCACACATAAAGCAGATATGGAAGAATACATGTACATGATCAAATAACATCAATTTTTATACTTATGAACTTGTATCAGTGACATGCTAAGGTGTATGCTTGTGCAAGTGTGACATCACAGGTCAAATCAGGCAAATACTTCACAAAATAGCAACTATCAGTTTTAATCAGGAGATTAACCTCTATGCAACCTCAAACATGACTCAAATATATCACAACAAATGTACAAATAAAAGAAACATCACAGTATGAAGCTTAGCAATTAATTCAAGGCATATTATAGCCTAAGCACTATCCGGAGCATGGAAAATACCCCGGTGCACACACATGGGCTTAGCCCCACACATATGCGCCACCTATAGCACGTAGCTATCACAAATAACTCAGGCAACTAGTACCTCAACCAAGTTTAGGTAAGATACTTACCTCAAGCAAGCCAAACCAATCCTCTAATAAGCCTTCTCGCGTGTATCAACCTCTGAACGGCTCGAATCTAGCCCAAAAAACTTAATATCATCAATAAAAGCCATAGAAAATGATTCCAAATGATAAAGCTAAGATCTTTAACTAAAATTAAAAAGTCAACCAAAAGGTCAATTTCGGGCCCACGCCCTGGAACCCGACAAAACTTACAGATTTCAAACATTCATTCAACTACGAGTCCAACCATACCAATTTCTCCCAATTCCGACCTCAAATCGACCATCAAATCATCAAATCTCACTCTCCAAAATCACCGTCCGAAAACCTTAAATCCTACCTTTAATTCATGAAAAGCAGATGTAATAGTCTATGGGCAATCAATATCTAATACCAAAATCAAGTAAGGATCACTTACCCCTTCAATTGTGATGAAAAGCATTCCAAAAATCGTCCCTAGTCGAGCTCCACAACTCCAAAAATGAAAGAAATAACAAAACCATTCGAATATAAAACTGCCTAGCATAACCGCACTTGCGGTCCTCAGTACCGCACCTGCGATACTGCATCTGTGGAAAACCATCGCAGATGCGGAAGTCACTTACTTCCCATCCAGCCGCTTTTGCGGTTCCGCTTTTATGGATGCTCTTTCTCATCTGCCCTTGCGCGCTTTCACCTACTGGTCCGCATCTGCGGATTTCCTCTTCCAGCCTCTCCCTTCGTACCTCCGATCAAACGGCCGCATCTCGCAGCCAAACACTTTGCAGATGCAAAAACACCAGAAACCTGAACCTTTAACAATTTCCCCCAAGTCCACCAATGGTCTGAACACAATCTGAAACACACCCGAGGCCCCGTCCAAACATACCAATCAATCCCAAAACATAACGCAGACTTACTCGAGGTCCCGAATCACATAGAACAACATCAAAGCCATGAATCGCATCCCAATTCAAACCTAATGAACTAATGCACTTTCAACGTCCAAAGCTTATGCCGAACCATATCAAATCAACTCTGAATGACCTCAAATTTTGCATGCAAGTCCCATATGACACAACAAACATATTTCAACTCTCGAAATTAAAATCCGAAACCGATATCAATAAAGTCAACTCTCGGTCAAACCTATCAACCTTCCAAACCTTCAACTTTCCAACTTTCACCAAAAAGCACCAAACCAACCTCTGGAGCTCCAAATCCACATTTGCACATACGCCTAAGTTCAAAATCACCATACGAAGCTATTGGAACTATTAAAACTCCATTCAGGAGTCATCTATAAACAAAAGTCAAACTCCAGTCAACTTTTACAACTTAAGCTTTCAACCTTGGGACTAAGTGTCCCAATTCATTCCACAACCTCCCCGAAACCAAACCAACTACCCCGTCATAAATACACATATGTAAAGCATCGAATAGGAAAAACGAGGCTAAAATACTCAAAACGATCGGCCGGGTCGTTACATGTCCCAAGCTCTCTTCTCTCACCAACTTAAAAAATTAGGTTTAGCTTCGATCCGGTCCTCCTAATTCACCTCGATTCGATGGCTTAACAAGAAGCGCAGAGCTTTTCATATGAAAGATAGAAGTTGAGAGGAAATTATTGCAGGAACATGGTTACTGAATATGTTCTAACTCTATGTTAAGAATTTAAGCTTTTAATCTAAAATCTTATGAGAATGAGTAGATCAAACCAAGAGTATCAAAACCTTGTTTTAAAGAGAAAATTGGGGTCTTCATTTGTCAAGGTTTTGGAAAAAAAAATGCTTTAGAGGGAGAAAGTCTGATCTCTCTCTCAAAAATGTGCACTAACATTTTCCACATTCGCTGCAAAAGCAATTCATGTCATAAACCTGATCAGGAGATGACTATAACCCCACCTAAACCTTAACTTTGTTGTAAGAGTTCATTGTACTTGTCTATTTGTTGCTTACAACTAAATCGCAAATGTACCACTTCTTCTATCATTAGGTCATAACCATGTTTTCATTAGTCTCTCTCTGTTGTAAAAGTGAAAGAACTACAAAAGTGAAATTTGCTCAATCACTAAAGAAAACTGATTTCCTGGCTTACAAACGCATTAATTACAGCCTTTAGGAAGTACGCAAAGAAACCAACATAATCTCTTCAGGTTACTGAATTGAATATTTGCGGTGCATTCCAAACTTTTCTGGCTTGTTTAATTAGCTGGAGATTGCATAGTGGGTAATATGAATAACATCTTCAGACCTTGATGGTGGATGACTTTTGTTTCTCATTCTCAAAGCTTGGTAATCTTTGTAGTAAAATCCTCTGTATTTTTGTGGCTCCCCAATCTCTTCAGTGAATTGTGGCAATGGTGCAATCCACTTGTCTCCTTGGATATTATAGAAGAAAGCAAACGAATGTCGGCTTCTTCCTATTTTTCTCACAACTCTATGAGTTGCACTCTTGAATTTGTTGTTGCTCAGCACCTTCAATAAGTATCCAAGTTACACAAAAGGATCAGTAACACTACAAAATTTCTAGTTACAATTTATTAATTACTTCTATTTTTTAAATTTATACGACGATGTTTGACTGGGCAACAAAATTTTTTAAAAAGAACGGCAGATTTTTCAAACTTGTGATTTTAAGCATGTCATGATATTTATATAGTTATAAGAATATGTCACTAGGAATAAAATGAGAAGTTTAAAGTTAAATTATTTTCAAATATAAAAAAATATAATTTTTTATGGAATAGACTAATAAAGAAAGATTATCACATTAAATGGAACAAAGAGTATAATTGAAGGTAAAGGCCCGCGCCCACCGTTCTATACCAAATAAATGATGTAAGACATGTGTTTTTCATACACATTTTTATCACTTAACGATGGTTATGGTATGTATTCTTACTTTAAGTGTTAGCTGCTAAAGTTAAGTTACTTAGTTTGGCTTAAATGCTGGGTGCAAAGCCGGTCCAAATGTTAAAACTTTTACCTGAATAACATCACTTATATTGACTACAATTCTGCCTTCAGCTGGAATTACCGGAATCCATTCTCCATTTCTTCGAACTTCTAGTCCACCAACTTCATCCTGGATGACGAATGTGATACAATTCCCATCTTCATGTTCACTTATGCCATTGTTTTCTGCGTTAGACGCTGGATAGTAACGCAAAGCTACCATGAAATCCCAGCTTCTGTCATGATTATATTCCTTGAGGAAATTTGGAGGGAGGCCAAGGCAGTCATTCAAGATGCTCTCCAAAAGTTCACCAACTTTCCCGAAATGGGTAAACACCTCTTCAAGTACTTCCCTAGAAAAGAAAATTAAATGGAATTAATTGCGCTTGCTACCAAGAAATTAAAGTATTTTCATAAAGAAAAGTGTTTTGTGGGAAAAATATATTTACTTCAAATAATTATTTTTCAGTATTTGGTTACCTTGGATGTGAAAAAAGATTTTTACTAAACGGAGAAAATGACTTCCCTCATATATAAATGGAATCACTTTCTTACAAATATCTCGATTCTTACTCCGTAGTGGTGTTTTTAAAAGCGAGAGTGTGAGACGAAACGTTTATTTAATTCGAGGCAAGGCGAAAGTCTCGAGGAATTGGGAGTAAACCCCACAGATCTTTAATTTTTAAAATTTATGAATTAATGTAGCATTGTAACACCAAAAGAAATTTCAAAGATATATTAAAAATTCAAGAAAACTAAAAAGTGTTAAAGAAACTCATATAAAATAAGATATCGTATGTTTTACAAGTATAAATAATGCAATACTGTTAAAGTTACTATCAAATATAAATCAACTACAACGTCTTAACTTTTAAACAGTTAAATATCATAATTTCTTAAAAATATTATCAAACTGCACCTCCTTAAAAGTAAATACTCACTAAATTTTATCAACACTATAATTTTAAATACTACTCCTTCATGAATAACTATAAAATTATTTTTAAATTGTAAAATAATAAATGTGTGATAATTTTGATAGACATAGAACTGATACATAAAGATCTATCAAGCAAAGATATAAATTTTGGTTATCTATTTTTAGAATAAATATTCAAATGATATTTACCCTCTCGATGTTCTCAATTAGTAAATATATAATAGTATGGTTCGTTATTTGAGTTATTCACAATTTCATATTCCTCTAGATAAAAAGAACTTTTTATCATTCATTTGTTAAAGAATTTGAGAATTAACAATGTTAATTAGTGAATTCAATGTATGATTTGTATAGGAACTGTGTTGGACGAGTCTCGAATGTTGAGCGTTAGGTGTGTTTAGGACGCACAGTCAGGCGCTTGGGGCCGTAATCTTCACAGAACTAAGCCCCACAATGAACCCCAAGGCATTTGATAGTGCCCCGCCCTAGAGCGAGCCCCGAGGCGAATCCCAAACAAAGCCTTTTAAGCGCTTACTTTTTTTTTTAAAACGCTATACTTCAAAAACAGTAAGATACTTTTGTCAACTTTTAATACTTAAAATTTATAATTGTCAAAACTATTCTCGTCTTACCTTATCCTGCACCTAGCACGAGTACTCTATGTCAACAATCGACCAAACACCGAAAAATGTTCAAGAAAATAAACATTATCCCTCCAAATCAAACACATAAGTGTAATTAGTTGTAGTGCTTATGTATTTTTACATCTGATCAAGAGAGCTTCAATTGCACTAATTGTTTACTTTTACATTCAATTCAATACAGATGAAGCTGAAAAAAATCAAATGTAAACATACGTACTTGAAAACACATGGATTGCTTGGCAACACATTGAAGCTGGAAGTAGGAGAAAACATGAGCAAGTATTCATTCTTATCAGCTGAGTGTTCAGGTTGCTTGCTGTAACCAGCAGGGAGAGGTGAACTTGATCCAGGACTTGATTTTTGCTTCTCCTCATCTGGGTATGCAAAGAATGTCTTTGATAGGCTCAGAGCGCGATTCATCAGATCAAGAGGCACCCCATGGTTCACTATTTGGAAAAACCCATAGCTGGAGCAGGCTTTGGTTATACTGTTCATAACTTTGCTCTTGCCAATTTCATCACCGTCTGTAAAGAAAGGGGAGAGATCTATTGTTGGAATTGCAACATTTTCAGCCATTCAGGGTCTTACTTTTATTGTGACTTGTTTTGTTTCAGTCCACCACAGCAGATTGCGTTAGGATAAATAGAAGCCACCTTACTTTTGCTATCCTACTAGATAATTAATTCAAATAGCAGAAAAAAATTCGTCCTCGACGGCAATAGATTACTTTATTCAATTTTGTGCAAACAAAATGAGTTAGTAGGAGAGAACTACAACAAACATATTCATTTGTCTCGCAGGTATGTGATTGGTTATTGGGAGGAAAGCCAATTATTGCTATTACAGCTATATATAAGTCAAGAAACATGACGTTGGTGCATTAGTTTCAATTTAGCCGACCAGGAGTCAGCTAGGAACAACTTATAAGACATGAGCGCTTGTCGTTTTCCTTACCCATAGGCCAAAGAAAGATACTTCGTCTATTCCAATTTATTTCAAATAGTTTGGCTCGAAACAAAAAAAAAATAAATAAATAAATTAAGAAATACAACTTGTGATTTTAAAGAGTCCGGAACTAATTTAATGCGAAAATTAGAAAGAGAAAACAATATTAATATGGAAAAAAGAAAACAAAAAAATGTATAAAATGATTATTCTCCATATTTGGTCATAGATTTTATGGTCATGAATTTGGCAAATGCTGATTGACATGAAATTTAGTAGGTCCACCGAAAACGACTTGGTGAGAGACACTCACTGCTATGAAGTGAATCACGTTATTTTTGGGTGTTTCGAGTTCGTCTAGATGGGGGTTTAAGTAGTTTTTCGGATTAAATAATTTTTAAATATGAAGAAATATTCTTTATGTCAGTTGTATTCGTGTTAAATGTAGAACATGAGTACACAAGATGATTCAGCTTGATATGATATATGAAATGAATGTAAATCATATTGATTTGATCATAAATTCGCCTAAAATGATTTATTCAAATTTGGTCTAGTTTTGGTGATCATGAGTTTTATGATCTCCAATTGACCTAAAATTTGATGGATTCATCGGAAATGATCCAGTAAGAAATACTCATTGCTATGCATTGAATTATGTCGAATTTCGGCAGTTTGAGGTTGTTTAGATATGTTTTTTGGCGGTTTGCAGGATTAAAACGTGATTTGAATATGAAAAGTCATTCTACGGATTTATTTATGTCAAATCTGAAATATAATAACACGTATCGATTTAATATAAATTGATATATGATAAGAATGTATGTCATATTTTTAAATTCGTAAAAACTACTTGAAATCGTAACTTTTGGATTTGATTGCAGTTTTGGAGATCATGACTTTTACAATTTTCGATTGACCTAAAATTTAGTAGGTACATCACAACTACCCAGTGAGCAACGCACACTGCTATGTAGTGATTAACGTATTTTTTCTTAGCTTTTCAGAGCTGTTTGGATGGGGTTTTGGGAATATTTTTGAATTTTGAAACTTAATTCTCAAGAAAAATATATGGTTGTGATTATATGGTGATAGGAATTAACCCCTTGGTCTGCACTATTTATTTATAGTGAGATAATAATTTATATATCGACTTTAAGTTTCTCTCCATATTGAATAAATATATTATAAATGCACTGAGTATAATTACTAGTTATTGATAACTTGCATTGACTCCCCATCTAAGTTTACACGTTGAATCAATTTGTAGTTATAATACAACCATTATTAAGTAGTGATAGAAATATATTTTGTATGAGCTCCTACTATTAATTTCAAGTGAGTAATAAATATACGCGTCGACCTTAGGTCTTCCTCCATATCGAATAAATTTATTATAAGCTCAGTAGGTGAAATACTAGTAATTGATATCATGTATGTACTCTCCATTTGAGTATACCGGTTCGATAAATAGAACTAGAGTCGTCAATTATGATGTTTACTTTGCTTAAATTAACAGTATACTCTCCATCTGAGTTAAGTCTGTTTTAATTTATTGGAGAGAATAATCTGGCATTATGTATGTATGTATGTTGCATGGTAATTTTTTTCTCATCGAAATTTTCTATTCAAGATGTATGTGTATATGTATATGCATGTGTGTGTATATGTGTGTGTTGTGTGTGTGTATTTTGTATGTGTGTGTAGTGTATATTTAAAATTTTTATATTAAATAATTATATAGAATTGACTAAAAATAACAGTATACGCTTCATCCGAGTTGGTTATGTTTCTTTTAGGATTTTATCATTCTTGTATTATATAATATACTTTGTATAAATAATTGTTTTCCCATCGGATTTGCTATTCGACATGCGCATACACACACACACACACACTCTCTCTCTCTCTCTCTCTCTCTCTGAATGTAGTCTGAATATTATTATTCAGTGTTAATTGACTTACTATGATCTATTAAATGTTTTATATCTCAACTCCACAGTGACTTCATGTAGTTTTTTATATCACTTGTCAAAAGTTTCCTTTGATAGCGATAAGACAATAATTTAAAGGATGCAATATATGTACTTTTTGTAAAATAAGTGATGGATATATAATTTATTTTCGAATAACTCTTGTGTTATTGCTCTTGATAAACATTTTATCTTTTGTGGTAAATAGAT
This sequence comes from Nicotiana obtusifolia, assembly GCA_002018475.1. NCBI lineage: Eukaryota > Viridiplantae > Streptophyta > Magnoliopsida > Solanales > Solanaceae > Nicotiana > Nicotiana obtusifolia. The sequence goes on along the minus strand of MCJB01023278.1, from coordinate 206,429 downwards.
GCATGATCTTGTTATTGTTAATATCTGTAAGGTCCCGTAAATTTTTACCTAAAACTTGGTGTTTCATAATGCAGGGGTAGACTTATGCTTTGTTGATTGTAGAGATTCTTCTTGGCGAGCTGGCGAGCCGCGGTTCTGACTTTTTAGGTTGAACAGTGCATTTGGAAGTTGAAATTTTATTTAGAAATATAAGGCATTTCTGCGGTCCATTCTGCGGTCGCAGAACTGGTCTGCGGATCGTATATCTGCCGCAGACTGAAGCAGAGAACTGGGCAAAAATTTCGGACCATTATGTGGTCCATATGGGGCCGCATAATCATTTTGTGGGCTGCATAATCTATCGCAGACCCAGCATGAAAATTTCTAGAGGGAAGTTTTGCGACGCATTATGTGACTGCAGAACAAGTATGCGGACCGCAGACTGTTCGCAGAGTGGGACAGAATTGCCTAGTTCCGGAGGGCCATTATGCGGCCCATTTTAAGGACCACAGAAGCACTATGTGGTCGCATATCCGACCGCAAATCTGTGTCAGGGCTTCATTTTTCTAATTTTATAACCCGACCCCCATTTCGTTTATCTAGCCTAAGGGTACATTTTTGGGGGAACACTTGTCATCTTAGAGAGAGGAGAGAACTATTCTAGAGAGAGGTTAGGGAGGGTTAAGGATTTCATTACTCCACCTTGATCAAACCTTGGGATTTCATCGAAAGGAACTTGCTTGGGTTTCAAAGAGGTAAGAATTTCTTACCCCAATTCATCAATTTCAAGTTTGGGGTTGATTATGGGTGAGAAGGGTAGATTTATCACATGCAAGAGATAATAGGGCTTGTGGGGAAGTTGCTAAACAATCTTGGGTGGTTTTGTTGTTGAATTGGTTGAATGAAAGGTGGGGTCATAGTTGTAACAGCCCTTGTCATACGAATTTCTCTAATCGTGCTTGTAATTCCCCCCTCCTCTATAGATTGGCATTGTTAGGAGTGTTGGGACATTATTGCTACATTATGAAAGCTCTTTCGAGATATGTTGGCTAAGCTTTTCTTTTAGAATTGAACCCCACAATGTCCTTGTAAGTTCCGTGATGCCCTTTATAAATTGATGTTTTCAATAAGCCTTGTGTTAAAATAATTATGCGTTCAATATGTATTCCAAAGATTCTTGTTATGTTGAGTTAATGTTTGAGAATGTGGTTTAAGTATGGGCTGTGTGTTATTATGTTATGATTTGAAAGCGTGATTCCAATAAGAGCTATCATGTCAAATTGTGTAAGAAATCACATGTGCCTAAGACCCTAAATTTCTCAAGTATGTGTTTAGAGTCTTAATTTAAAAGGCCTTTTTGTTGATTATTCATGATGATGTTGAAAGTGAAATGGTGAGCATGAATTATGAGGTACGACCAACGTGCCAGAGATGATATTGCATTATGGCCAATGGTGCCAATGAAATGAGCGACATGTAAAAGAATATAAAATGAAGGGTAAATCCTTTTAATAATAAATGCCTTGGGAGTATCGTTTAGCCACCGAAGAAGGGTAGGTCAGAACAACCTAACCCCGAAACTGCACGCACCAGTGTAGGAATGATTGAGGGATAAATCTCCGTGCTAATGTGATGAGACTTTTCCCCTTATATGGGATGAGATTGGTGTGTTGAGGTATTTCCCCTTAAATGGGATGAAATTATTGCTAGCAAGATGTGATGTGATATGATGCCGACCCACAAGGCATTATGGTGAAACGGCTTAGCCGATCGGGCTGAGATTGGACGCCATATACCACGCACATGGTGCTATTGTAAGTGTATGTCTCTGGGTGAGACGGCTTAGTCGGTCAGACCAAGATCGGACTCCATGCTAAAACACGATGGTGTATCGGTGCTTAAGATCTCCCAATTTAAATTAATGAAACTTATTTGAAATTTACCTTTTCCCTAACTTGACACCTTGATACTGTTTGAGTATTTTATTGATTTCTTGTTTTATTCTCCGTTTACTGTTAGTCGTTCTATTGAGAGCGCGTTTAGTTTTACATACTAGTACTATTTCATATGTACTATCATCCCTTTTGCCGGGGCGTTGCACCTTTAATGGATGCAGGTGGTTCCATAGCAGGTGCTATTAATCAGTGGTAGCAGCACACCCTCTCCCTCATCTGATTTGGTGAACCCCACTTCATTCGGGGTCTTGTATCTTTTATCCTATGTACATAGCATTTTGAAGTATAGCCGGGGCCTTGTTGTCGGCACTGTCATAGCACTCTTTTGTTTCTGTTAGAGGCTCCGTAGACATAGTGTGGGTTGTATATGTTTTTGGGAAGGTTAAACCAAAAAGGTTGTAATTGTATCATTTGTTCCACTTTAACTAAAATTGTACAATGTACTGCTTTTGAGACTTGTTAATGACGTAACTAATTGAAATGAATTGGTGTTATTCACATGACCTCTTACTGTCAAATTAATGGAATGTATTCTTTTCTTTATTCATGGGTAAGTTGGGTTGAAGGTATTGTAAAGGCTTGCTTGACCGAGGTATCTCAGTTGAACGTTGGTCGCGCTCTCCGAGGTCGGAGCGTGACAAACTTGGTATCAGAGCGTAAGGTTTTAAAGTGTCCTAGGATGTCTCGGAGCCGTGTCTAGTAGAGTCCTTCTTATCACTGTGTTGTCGACCACATCTATTATTAGGAGTCTACTTAGGCATTCATGAATAATACCCTTCTTTGATGATCTAGATCGTGCGATAAAGCTAATTGTAAGGTTATTCCTCCTTTAACTCGTGCTTTGCTCTAACTTTCAGTACATGGTGCCTAGGAAGAAGGCAAGAACTAGCCAATGAGCCAATGTTACCCCAGGAGTGGCAATTGATTCGATACTTGATGATGCGGGTTAGCACTCGAGGGGTGAGAACATTCCCCCGACTACTACACTACCTGATTCCACTATACCCGATCAGACTGCACTAGTTCTTGCACCTACTGAGGGTGCAACAATCCCTCCAACTGATATTCCAGTTCCACCTCCAGCCCCAGCTTCCGGTCCCGGTGTATCTGATGGGATCTTCGGGGAGCCATACAAATATTGGCTCAGATAGTGGCTTCCTCGGCCCAGAGATTCAATGTTGCACCCAATTCTTCTAGTAAGCCAGGGGATTCCGCTAGTTCCAGGGTGAACAGAATTCTCCAGTTGGACCCTCCAGTGTTCACATGTATTGATCCTGAGGAGGACCCCCAAGACTTCATCGATGAGATGCACAAGACCCTCTGAGTTATGCCTGCTACTGAGACGGAGGGAGTAGAGTTGGCCTCCTACCGCCTGAAAGAGGTGGCTTATTCTTGGTTTGAAATGTGGGAGGACTCCCATGTGGAGGGAAGCCCTCCGACGTGGTGGAGTGAGTTTGCCGATGCTTTCATTGATCATTTCTTGCCTGCCAAGACTAAGGCAGCCCGTGCCGCCGATTTTGAGAGCCTGAAACAAGGTACTATGAGTGTGTAGGAGTATCATATGAGATTCACACGCCTGTCCAAATATGCCATCTACATGTTGCCCACTGTGGAGGCTAGAGTGCGCCAGTTTGTGTAGGGCCTTAGCCCCTTGGTTATTAATGAAGCCGCTACAGCCGCCTTGAATTCTGACATGAACTATGTTAAGATGGTGGCATTTGCTCAAGCCACAGAGACCCTCAAGTTGAAGAATAGAATGTAGCGTGAGAGCAGCAGCAAGGCCCGGTCCGCGGGAAATTTTAGTGGCTCTTCTGGTGGTGGGGGTGGTGGTAGGTCAGCATTTAGGGGAGGGTCATCAGGATTGTCCAAGTCTTACGCTCAGTATTCAGTCAGTGCACCACCATCTGGGCCTAGTCAGCAGCAGGGGAACCGTTTTAGGCCTAGCCAGGGCAACTGGGGATCCTACCAGCAGGGTCGGTTCGGTGGGAGATTTCAGTAGCAGCGGAGGCACCCATGCCCTAGGTGCGGGAAGATGTACTTTGGGGCGTGCTTCATGGACCAGCCCATATGTTATGGGTGTGGTATAAAGGGTCACATTTAGAGGGTTTGCCGTTCGTCTCACCAGAGCATGGGCAAGGGTACAACACAGTCAGCCAGTTCTGCAGCTACTACATCCGTAGCACCTCCTCCAGCTCGAGGCACCCCAGCACCCGCAGGGCATGGTGCAGGTAGGGGTAGTACACAAAATTCGGGAGGACCCAGCCATTTCTATGCTATGAGTGGTCGCCAGAGTTCAGAGGCTTCTCCAGATGTTGTCACAGGTATATTGACTGTCCAATCTCACGATGTGTATGCTCTTATTGATCCTGGTTCCACTTTGTCCTATATCACTCCCTATGTTGCTATAGAATTTGGGATAGAACTGGAGTAGCTCCATGAGTCTTTCTTTGTATCTACTCCTGTTGGTGAGTCTATTATGGCCGCGCGTGTTTTTTGGGATTGTGTTGTCACAGTGCATGGTCGGGACACCATGCCGATCTCATTGAATTGGGGATGGTTGATTTTGATGTAATTATGGGAATGGATTGGCTTTATTCATGTTTTGCTAAGCTTGACTGTCGAACCAGAACTGTTAGGTTTGAATTTCCAACTGAGACGGTGATTGAATGGAAGGGGGATAATGTGGTGCCGAAGGGTAGGTTTATGTCTTACCTTAAGGCCAAAAAGATGATTAACAAGTAGTGTATCTACCATTTGGTCCCGTTTACGAACACTGATGCCGAGGCACTAACATTGGAGTCTGTGCCTGTTGTGAATGAATTTCTAGAGGTCATTCCGGATGAGCTCCCTGGGATCCCGCCAGACAAGGAGATTGATTTTGGGATTGATATGATGCCAGATACCAACCTATATCTATTCCACCCTACAGAATGGCACCGACAGAACTGAAAGAGCTAAAGGAACAATCGAAAGATTTGTTAGTGAAGTGTTTCATCTGGCCGAGTGTGTCTCCTTGGGGCGCACAAGTTCTATTTGTAAGAAAGAAGGATGGGTCACTAATAATGTGTATTGACTTAAGATCCATGTATCAATTGTAGGGTGCTAAGTACTTCTCCAAGATCGAATTAAGATCCATGTATCACCAGTTGAAGATCAGGGAGTAGGATATCCCGAAAATAGCTTTCAGGACCTGGTATGGGCACTTTGAATTCCTGGTAATGTCTTTTGGGCTAACAAATGCCCACGCAGTTTCATGGATCTTATGAATCAAGTATTCAAACCTTTTCTTGACTCCTTCATGATAGTGTTTATTGACGATATCCTTGTATATTCACGAAGTCGAGAGGACCATGCCGATCATCTCAGGGCAGTTTTGTAGATCCTGTATTAGCACCAATTATATGCTAAGTTTTCGAAATGTGAATTTTGGATTGAATCTTTCACGTTCTTGGGTCATGTTGTTTCAAGAGAAGGAATTGAGGTTGATCCTCAGAAGATTGCAGCTGTGAAGACTTGGCCTAGACCTACTACCCCAACGGAGATTTGCAATTTCTTGCGCCTAGCTGGATATTACAGGAAATTTGTGGAGGGGTTCTACTCTTGCCTCTCCGTTGACTAAATTGATGCGAAAGGCGGTTAGGTTCCAATGGTCAGATTCTTGTGAAAAGAGCTTCCAGGAGTTGAAATCGAGATTCACTACGGCACCAGTGTTGAAGAATCGATTTGTGGTATATTGTGATGCTTCAAGAATCGGACTTGGGTGTGTATTAATGAAACATGGCAAGGTGGTAGCTTATGCTTCTAAGCAACTCAATAATCATGAAAAGAACTATCCAACACATGACTTAGAGCTTGCATCAGTGGTCTTTGCTTTGAAGATTTGGCGTCATTATTTATGTGGGGTCCATGTGGATATATTCACGGACCATAAGAATATTCAATACATTTTCAAACAGAAGGAATTGAACTTGAGGCAGAGAAGATGGCTTGAGTTACTCAAGGATTATGACATCGACATCCTATATCATCCGGGGAAGGCCAATGTTGTAGCAGATGCTCTTAGCCGGAAATCTATGGGCAGTTTGGCTCACTTGGAGGCATACCAGAAGCCGTTGGCCAAGGAGGTTCGTCGGTTGGCTAGTTTGGGAGTTCGTCTTGCGGATTCTAGTGAAGGAGGGGTGATTGTGCAAAATAGGGCTGAATCATCACTTTTGGTGGAAGTCAAGAAGAAGCAATACAACGATCCATTGTTGGTACAATTGAAGGAAGGAATTCATAAACATAAAACCATGGACTTTTCTCTTGGCATGGATGATGGTACACTAAGGTACCAAGGGCGACTATGCGTTCCAAATGTGGATGGTCTCCGAGAAAGAATCATGATCGAAGCTCACACTTCTAGGTATTTCATGCACCCGGGCTCTTAGATGTATCATGATCTAAGGAAAGTCTACTGGTGGAATAATATGAAGAGAAATGTAGCGGACTTTGTGGCAAGATGTCCAAATTGTCAACAGGTGAAGGCCGAACACCAAAGGACCAATGGGTTGGTACAGAACATAGAAATTCCAATGTGGAAATGGGAGATGATCAATATGGACTTTGTGGTAGGACTACCTCGCACTCCTCGCAAGTTCGACTCGATGTGGGTAATTATGGACCGACTCATGAAATCAGCACACTTCTTACCTGTTAAGGCTACCAACACAGCGGAACAGTATGCTCAGTTGTACATCAAGGAAATCGAAAAGTTACATAGCACTCCAGTTTCTCTTATCTCAGATCGGGGGGCACAGTTCACGACTAATTTTTGGAAGATGTTTCAGCAAGGTTTGGGCACTCAAGTGAGTATTAGTACAGCTTTCCATCCACAGACCGAAGGGCAAGCAGAGCGGACTATTCCGATGCTCGAGATATGTTGCGCGCTTATGTTCTTGACTTCATGGGTAGCTGGGATGATCATTTGCTGCTCATAGAGTTTGCCTACAACAACAGTTATCATGCTAGCATTCAGATGGCACCGTTCGAGGATTTATATGGTAGGAGATGTAGATCTCCCGTTGGGTGGTTTGAGATTGGGGAAGCACAATTGATAGGGCGAGACCTCGTGCATCAGGCTATAGAGAAGGTTAAGATTATTATAGCACGATTGAGAACTGTCCAGATTCGTCAGAAGTCCTATTCAGATGTTCGTCATAGGGATTTGGAGTTCAATGAAGATGATTGGATATTCTTGAAGGTTTCCCCTATGAACGGTATAATGCGGTTCGGTAAGAAAGTGAAATTGATTCCGAGGTATGTCGGATCGTACAAAATCATTCAAAGGATTGGTCAGGTGGCTTATAGGCTAGAACTACCTCCAGAAATATTTTAAGTGCACCCGGTGTTCCACGTGTCCATGTTGAAGAAGGTGGTTGGAGATCCGTCGCTTATTGTTCCGGTTGAGACCATTGAGGTTAATGAAGAATTGACTTATGAAGAAGTTCCGGTTGCCATCCCTTATAGGCAAGTCCGAAAATTAAGGAACAAAGAGATTTCCTCCGTGAAAGTATTATGGCGGAACTAGCAAGTTGAAGGGGCCACCTGGGAGGCCGAGGAAGAGATGAAGAAGAAATACCCTAATTTATTTGAATTGCTATGTAATTATATCCATGATGTTAAGAGCTAATCTTCTGCAAATTATGATTTCCCCTGTATAGCTTATGTTAAGAATACACCCTCTTGGTAATGCAATGTTTATAGTGTTGTTGCCGGTGTCGTTTCCGTATTGTTTGCATCTTGTGTTGTGGTTGTGATTTAGGATTGGTTTTTGAGATTCTCTGACAGGTGGATAAGGCATAGTTATAGGGGAGACTCTGGTTTTGGAAATTTAAGGAGTTAGTCAAATATTGGAACTGCTGGTGTGTGTTGTAGCAACTGAATCACATTGGCGCTAATGCTGAATTTTGACCCTCATTCGAGGACGAATGTCCTAAGTGGGGGAGGATGTAAGCCACCGTAAATAACCTAAAATATGGGGTTTCGTAATGCCAAGGTAGACTTATGCATTGTTGATTGTGGAGATTCTTCGTAGCGAGCTGGCGAGCCACAGTTCGGACTTTTTCGGTTGAACAGTGCGTTGGCGAGTTAAAGAAAACTTTTAGAAATATAGGGCATTTTCGCGCTCCATTCTGCGATTGCAGAACTGGTATGCGGAGCACATATTGACTGAAATCTGAAGAAGAGAACTAGGCAAAAATTTCGGACCATTAGGTGGTCCATTATGCGGCCGCATAATCGTTTTGCAGGTAGCATAACCCATCACAGACCCAGCATGAAAATTTCCAGAGGGAAGTTCTAAGGTGCATTATGCGACCGTAGAACAGGTCTAAGGACCACAGATTGACCGCAGAGTGGGGCAGAATTGCCCAGTTCCGGAGGGCCATTATGCGGCCCATTTTGCGGACAGCAAAAGCACTATGCGGTCGCAATATCTGTGTTGGGGCTTTATTTTTCTAATTTTATAACCCGACCTCCATTTCTTTTATCTATCCTACGGGTTCATTTTTGGGGGATCACTTGTCATTTTAGAGAGATGAGAGAACTATTCTAGAGAGAAGGAAGGGAGGGTAAAGGATTTCATTACTCCACCATGATCGAGCCTTGGGATTTCATCGAAAGGAACTTGCTAGTGTTTCAAGGAGATAAGAATTTCTTTCCCAATTAATCAATTTCGGGTTTGGGGTTGATTATAGGTGATAAGGGTCGATTTATCACATGCAAAAGCTGATAGGGCTTGTGGGGAAGTTGTTGAACAATCTTGGGTGGTTTTGTTGTTGAATTGGTTGAGGGAAAGGTTAGGTCATTGTTGTAACAACCCTTGTCATAAGAATTTCTCTAATCGTGCTTGTAATTCTCCCCTTCTCTATAGATTGGCATTGTTAGGAGTGTTGGGACATTATTGTTGCATTACGAATGCTCTTTCGAGGTATGTTGGCTAAACTCTTCTGTTAGAACTGAACCCCACGATGTCCTTGTAAGTCACGTGATGCCCATTATAAATTATTTTTTCCAAATAAGCCTTGTGTCAAAATAACTATTCTTTCAATATGTATTCCAAAGATTCTTGTTATGCTGAGTTAATATTTAAGAATGTGGTTTAAGTATGAGCTGTGTGTTATTATGTTATGATTTGAAAGCGTGATTCTAATGAGAGCTATCATGTCAAATTGTGTAAGAAATCATGTGCCTAAGACCCTAATTTGCTCAAGTATGTGTTGAAAGTCTTAATTTGAAAGGCCTTGTTGTTGATTATTCATGATGATGTTGAAATTGAAATAGTGAGCATGAATTATGAAGTACGACTAACGTGCCAAAGATGATATTGCGGTACGACCAATAATGCCAATAAAATGAATGACATGTAAATGAATATGAAATGAGGGTAAATCCTTTTAATAAAACATGCCTTGTGAGTATCGTTTAGCCACCGAGGAAGGGTAGTTCAGAACAACCTAACCCCGAAACCACACGTGCCGGTGTAGGAATTATTGAGGGGTAAATCCCCATGCTAATGTGATGAGAATGTTCCCCTTATATGGGATAAGATTTGAGATGTTTCCCATTAAATGGGATGAAATTATTGCTAGCAAGATGTGATGTGATATGATGCCGACCCACAAGGCATTATGGTGAAACGGCTTAGCCGATCAGGCTGAGATTGGACGCCATATGCCACGCACATGGTGCTATTGTAAGTGTATGTCTCTGGGTGAGACGGCTTAGTCGGTCAGACCGAGATCGGACTCTGTGCTAAAACACGATGGTGTATCGGTGCTTAAGATCTCCCAATTTAAATTAATGAATCTTATTTGAAATTTACCTTTTCCCTAACTTGACACCTTGATACTGTTTGAGTATTTTATTGATTTCTTGTTTTATTCTCCGTTTACTGTTAGTCGTTCTATTGAGAGCGCGTTTAGTTTTACATACTAGTACTATTCCATATGTACTATCATCCCTTTTGCCGGGGCGTTGCACGTTTAATGGATGCAGGTGGTTCCATAGCAGGTGCTATTAATCAGTGGTAGCAGCACACCCTCTCCCTCATCTGATTTGGTGAGCCCCACTTCATTTCGGGGTCTTGTATCTTTTATCCTATGTACATAGCATTTTGAGGTATATCCGGGGCCTTGTTGTCGGCACTGACATACCACTTTTTTGTTTCTGTTAGAGGCTCCGTAGACATAGTGTGGGTTGTATCTATTTTTGGGAAGGTTAAACTAAAAAGGTTGTAATCGTATCATTTGTTCCACTTTAACTAAGATTGAACAATGTACTGCTTTTGAGACTTGTTAATGATGTAAGTAATTGAAATGAACTAGTGTTATTCACATGACCTCTTATTGTCAAATTAATGGAATGTATTCTTCTCTTTATTCATGGGTGAGTTGGGTTGAAGGTATTGTAAAGGCTTGCTTGACCTGGGTATCTCGGTTGAGCGCCGATCATGCTCCCCGAGGTTGGGGCGTGACAATATCTCTCCTGAACTAAATACTATTAGTTTGCCTTATAAGAGAAAATGTTCTTCAAAATAAGTGAAATGTATCTGTGTAGTTGCGTCTAAGTAATAATAATGTAGAAAGGATTTAAAATTGATCAAGGATATATATATTAAGGTTCATTGAAAGTTGAGGTATTACCAACTTGTGGATCCTGTTTAGAAGAAAATATGACTAAGAGACATTTCTATTCCAAAGGAAAGAGAGATGGTGATAAGTTATACTATTCCATTTTGATTGTGCTGTCTAATGAACATATAGGCAAGAGATGAGTTTGAGTATTGTTATGACGTTCATAAATGATTACTCAAAACATGAATATATTTATTTGATGCGTCGTAAGTCTGAATGCTTTGAATAATTCATGAATTTTAAGGCTTGATCTGGAGAAGTACCATCGGAATATATTAAATCACTACGATCTTAACGTAGGTGTCGCGACCCACTCTCTCGCCGGAGCTGTGACGGCGCCTAACATTGCTTGCTTGAAAAGCCACAATTTCATAACAACAATGAACTCAATAAACAAATATTAATAATCTTAACAGCGAAAATAACATGAAATATCTGAGAACAACAACAATAATACTACTACGACCATCCTAATGATTTGGTGTCAACGATTACATAAGCACTATAGAATCTCAAAATACATGGTCAAATCCCTAATACAACAATCTGATCAATAGAACAGTAATATCAAAAATAAAAATGAATAGAACTTCAAGGTCTGCGAACGACATAGCAGCTACCTCATATTCTCCATAAGAAGGTACCAATGCAACTCTAGCAATCATCGTGCCCGCAAGTGCCAGGATTGCACATGAAGTGTAGAGTGTATTATGAGTACAACCGATCCCATGTACGCAATAAGTAACAAACCTAACATTGGACTGAAATCAATGACGAGCTTGGAATAAACAGTCTGTGACCAACACCAATAATCAATAACCACTCAATATCTAACGAAAACAGTAAAAGTAAATAACTCAATGATATCATGTTCAGTTCATTCACAATTACGAAAACTTAGACATGCTTTCAAAATACAAAAGTCAAAGCCCATCACAGATAAGACATTTCATAAACCAGCTAGCATGAATAAAATACATCTCTAGGCCCATATGTCAAGTCAATAACACCATAGTTAAATCATCCTGTATAATCCCACTCAACACATTCACCGTGCCTTGCACAAGTGCCCCTCATCATCACACACACAACCACACTCAGCATTGTACGGGTGTCTGGCACAAATACTCCTCACCAAAGTACATATATCTCTATGTCTGCGCTTACAGTGAATACCAAACTCCGGAGGGGCACATCCTTGCCCAAAAACTAATCAATATCACATAGCCCAAATCATGGGGTCTGGTGCAAGCGTCGCCCCTAATCAGTACCACTTAGTCCAATATGGGTCTGGTGTATGCGTCACTACAAATCAAATCGGCTCTATGACCCAAGATTAGTCATCAGCCAATCAAGTCTCAGTTAACCACATCTCACAGTACTTAGTTCAATAGTTTTACACATATGAGGCATCAAGAGCATGTGAGAATTCAAAATAAGAATGCACTAAAATAGAGATACCATACATGAATATAGCATTATGACTGAGAGTGTGTTTACAATTAAGGCAAACAGTTCAAACAACAAGAATAGCCCTATCATATCTCAAACAAATAAACACATAGCCTAGACATAATTTCTAACATCAATCATAGATCATACAAGTAGAGAAAATAGGGTACAATGAGGCACGATAGAGAACAAGTCACATAGTAGTCTAAAATCCACCTGGATCATAAATATCCCGGTGCACGCACACACGCCCGTCACCTAGCACGTGCGTCACCCCAACACCTCTCAAATATCATAGTTCTCATGGATAATTACCCTTGACTCCAATTTTAGATATGCTACTTACCTCAAAACGCAGGAATCAATACTCCAAAAAGCCCTTCCCACACGAATCAACCTCCGAACGGCCTCAAGCAACTTAATGTCATCAAATAATACCGTAGGAAACAACCCCAAACAATAAAGTTTCGATCTTTATCAAAATCAAGAATTCAACCCAAAAAGTCAACCTGAGCCTGGACCCCGAATCTGACAAACTGACAAATTTCGAACACCCATTTAAATACGAGTCCAGCCATACCAATTTCATCTAATTCTGTCCTCAAATTACATTTAGAAAGGTTTTTACTAAAATTATCAATTTCTTCACTTAGATACATCAATTAAATGCTAAAAACAAGGATGTAATCATGAATAATTAGCAAATCCGAGTAAAAAACACTAACCCCAGTCCAAATCATGAAAATTTCCTCTAAGATCACCCAGAGCTCTATAACAGAAAATGTAATAAAATAACCAAAACCTTCAAAATAGAGTACTTAAATATTTTGCCCAAGCATACACATCGCGATCGCGGGACAATCCTCGCACTCGCAAAAATAATAATTCCGGCTCCCAAAAATACCTTACGCGAATGCGGCCCCAGGCTTGCGATCACGACTAACTAGCTGCCAAGCCTCTGCAAACGCAGAACTTCACATGCGATCGCGATAGCTAAACACCTAACACACCCGACCATCCTTCCATTCTACACAAACACGACTCCTTGTACGCGAACACGAAGAACACTGCTCCCGACGCTACATGAACGCAACCTTCCTATCACGAAGGTGTAATTTATAACTCACCTGCCACCACAAACATTCCGCGATCGTGACCCTCTTTTGCGCGATCGCATGAACAACAGAACACCAGAAGACAACTGACACAAAACAAAGGAAAATGGCCCGAAACCACCCAAAACACATTCGAGGCCCTCGAGACCCAGTCCAATCACATTAGCCAATCCCAATACATATCACGGACATGCTCGAGGCCTCAAATCACAGAAAACAACATCAATGCCACGAATCGCATCTCGATTCAAGCCTAAAGAACTAATGAACTTCAACTTCCAAAAATCATGCCAAACTATATCAAATCAACTCGGAATGACCTCAAATTTTGCATGGAAGTCTCAAATGACACAACGAACCTATTCTAACTCCCGAAACCAAAATCCAAACACGATATCATCAAAGTGAACTCCCGGTCAAACCTATGAACCTCCCAAGCCTTTAACTTTCCAATTTTCGCCAAAAAGTACCAAACCCACCTACAGACCTCTAAATCAAAATTCGGACATACGCCTAAGTCCAAAATTACTATACGAAGCTATTGGAACTATCTAAGCACTATTCCAGAGTCGTCTACACAAAAGTCAAACTCCGATCAACTCTTACAACTTAAGCTTCTAACCTTGGGACTAAGTGGCCCAATTCACTCCAAAACCTCCTTGAACCCAAACCATCCAACCCGGCAATTCATAACATCAAATGTACATGTCTAAAGCATCAAGTAGGGGAATAAACAAAACGACCGGCCGGGTCTCAATATTCTCCCCCTCATAAACAAATGTGCATCCTCGAACGGGTCTAGAATCGTTCTTGGAGTCTCAAAATGGTGAGGACATCTGCTTTGCATCTCCTACTTGGTATCCCAAGTAGCCTCCTCAACAGCTGATCTCTCCAATGAACCTTCATCAATGCTATAATCTTCTACATTTACTTTTAGACTGGCCGATCCAAAAAGGCCATTGGCTCCACATCACAAGTCAAATCCTCATCCAACTGCACCGTTCTAAAGTTCAAAACATGTGACAGATCCCCATAATATTTCCGTCTCATAGAAACGTGAAACACTAGGTGGACTCCCAATAGACTTGGTGGCAAGGAAGGTATGTAGGCCACCTCTCCAACTTTCTCAAGCACCTCAAAAGGACCAATAAACCTAGGGCTCAACTTGCCCTTCTTCCTGAACCTCGTCACACCCTTCGTGGGCGAAACTCTAAGTAGAACCTTCTCACCCACCATATATGCAACATTATGAGCCTTCCTATCTGCATAACGGTTCTGCCTGGACTATGATGTACGAAGCCGCTCCTGAATCAACTTCACCTTCTCAAAGGCATCACGGTCACCCACCATATATGTAACATCACGAGCTTTCCTGTCTGCATAAAGCTTCTGCCTAGACTATGATATACGAAGCCACTCCTGAATCAACTTCACCTTCTCAAAAGCATCACGGACCGAATCACTGCCCAACAACCTAGCCTCTACAGTCTCAAACTAACCAACCGAAGAACGACATTACCTCCCATATAAGGCCTCATAAAGAGTCATTTAGATACTCAACGGATAGCTATTTTTGTAGGCGAACTCGGCTAGCGGTAGAAACAGATCCACCTTGATCCTCCAAAATCAATGACACAGGCTCGCAGCATGTCATCCAATATCTGAATAGTGAGCTCAGACTATTTGTCCGTCTAGGGATGAAATGTTGTACTCAGCTCGATCTGTGTGCCCAACTCTCGCTACACTGTTCTCCAAAAATGTGATGTGAACTGTGTGCCTTGATCCGAAATAATAGACACACGAACACCATGAAGGAGAAAAATCTCAGTAATGTAAATCCCAACTAGGTACTCTAAGTAGTAGGTGGTCATGACTAGAATGTAGTGTGGAGACTTGGTCAGTCTTTCCACAATAACTCATGTTGTATCAAATCTCCTCAAGGTCCGTGAATTCCCAACTACAAAATTCATAGTGATACGCTTCTACTCCCATTCCCACTCCAGAATATCAAGCCTATAAAGCAACCCACGGATCTCTGATGCTCAAACTTCACTTGTTGACAGTTCAAATACCAAGCAACATACTCAACATTATCCTTCTTCATCCTCCGCCACCAATAGTTTTGCCTCAAGTCTTTATGCATCTTCACAGCCCTCAGATGAATGGAATACTATGAACCATGGGCCTCCTTAAGAATCAACTCTCGCAACCCATCCATATTTGGATGACAGACCCGACCTTGTAACCTCAAAACCCCATCATCACCAATAGTAACCTCCTTGGCATCATCGTGCTGCACTGTGTCCTTTAGCACACGCAAGTAGGGATCATCATGCTGACGCGCCTTGATGCGCTCAAACAAAGATGACTGTGATACAACACACGCAAGAACCCTGCTAGGCTCCGAAATATCAAACCTCACAAATCCATTGGCCAACGCTCAGACATCTAATGCTTATAGTCTCTCCTCAACTGGAATATAAACAAGGGTCCCCATGCTCTCACCCTTAGTACTCAAAGCATCGACCATCACACTGGACTTTCCCGGATGATAAAGAATGGTGATATCATAGTCCTTTTGTAGATCTAACCACCTCTGTTGCCTCAATTTAAGATCTTTTTGCTTGAATAAGTGTTGGATACCCCTGTGGTCTGTGAACACCTCACAAGACACGCCGTAAAGATAATGCCTCCAAATCTTGAGCACGTGAATAATGGCTTCTAACTCCAAATCGCTTATAGGGTAGTTCTTCTCATGGGGCTTCAACTGATGCAAAGCATAAGAAATCACTCTATCCTCTTGCATCAACACACACCCAATGCCAATTCGTGAAGCATCATAATAGACTATGTAATAACCTGATCCCGAAGGCAAAACCAAAACTAGAGTTGTAATTAAGGCAGTCTTGAGCTTCTGAAAGCTCTCCTCACACTCATTAGACCACCTGAATGGGGCACCCTTCTGTATCAATTTAGTCAATGGGGTTGATATAGATGAAAACCCCTCTACAAAATGGCAAAATACCTAGCCAACCCAAGGAAACTCCGGATCTCAATAGCAGAAGACGGTCTGGGCCAACTCTGAATTGCCTCGATCTTCTAGGAATCCACCTTAATCCTCTCACTGGACACCACGTGGCCCAAGAATACCACTAAATCAAGAAAAAACTCGCACAAAATACGATGTTCATCAAGTGCATAAAAGCTGTTGGGGCACTGGTCAGCCCAAAAGACATCACCAGAAACTCATAATGACCGTAGCGGGTCCTGAAAGTTGTCTTCGGGATATCTGAAGCACGAATCTTCAACTGATGATACCCATATCTCAAATTAGTCTTTGAGAATACCCTAGCAACCTGAAGCTGATCAAGAAAATCATTGCTATGTGGTAGTGTGTAGTAACCTTGTTCAACTGCTTGTAGTCACTGCACATCCTCATAGAACCATCTTTCTTCTTCACAAATAGTACCAATGCACCCAAGGTGACACACTGGGCCTGACGAAACCCTTATCTAGCAAATCCTGTAACTGTTCCTTCAACTCCTTCAACATTACTGGTGCTAGTCGGTAGGTTGGAAATGTTTTACCCGTACTTTGAATTCTAATTACTGCACTTTACTTGCGTTTGAACTTAAATAATGATGATTCTCACTTATTATGTATTTTATGCATTAAAAGACATGATTTTGAGTGAGAAGATAATTTGGAGCTAAATCGAACAGTTTGGAGCGTTGATGTTTGATTAAAAGCTCAAGGAATTGAACCGTGATTGTGTTTGGGGGTGGAGGATCAAGTCTGGATATTAAAAAGTGACAAGAAAAATTTACTCTGAAAAAATTGCACTACCACACCATGGGGCGTAAGGTGGTAATGCAATTTTTTGTTGAGTGTAAAAATCAACCCTTTAATGTTCTCCACTGGTGCGGCGCATGGGGCGCCAAACATGTGCTTTTTGTCTGAGTACTTTCCCGTTTCAGCTTGGGAAGGGTAGTTCCGTCTGAACCCACTTCTACACAGTATAAATACAACCAAAACACGTTTTTGAAGGGACTTTTGACCTACGAAAGATTTGAGAAGAAACAACGGCAAGAAGATACAAGAGTTCATCAAGTTTTCAACCAACAATCGGTGCAATACGGGAGTTTGTATTGAACCATTCGCATTGATGTTTTCGATGTCTTTAAACCTTTTTGAGATGAATTCTTCCAGTGCTAAGGAGTAGTTTTTCTTTGGGTTTGACGGATATGGTGTTTGATTGATATCTTTGGATTTTAACTCTAGTTATTTTGTATGAATTCGTTTATGGAGTTTTGAATTGATTGCAATTTTGTTCACCAAATTATTTAATCGAAAGAGGAATATTTTGGGTGATTATCTTTGCATTTTTTAGTTTGATTTAATTCAGTGATTATTTTAAGTAATCGAAAGAGCTTGTTGAATTATTGAGTAAATCAAGTTAGGAGAATATTCGAGAGATATTTTCTTAAAGACTAGTCCATTAACGTATTCTTGCATACATTCACAGTGCTTTATATTAGTTCACCTTGTAGAGTTTAGATATAATCAAGAGAGGAGTCTTGGATTTATGATTGAACTAATCATCGAGTGAATTCGTGAGAATTATTAGAACACTAGAGTGAATTGAAGTAGAGTTAGACCCCAAATAGATATCTTGCACCTATCTTGTCATGATCCTTATTTCTCCCGCTAATATTTTTTTGTTGCTCAGTTCTTGTTATCTATGATCAACAGTTAATTGCTTTAATTTTAATAGTTAATTTTAGTTTAAAATCACTCAAATCATAACTTTATTCATCCTGAATAGCGTTTACGTCAGAAGTTACTTGAGCATTATTTAAATCCAATTTCTATGGAAGAATAATTATACAATACTATCTTTGGCTAGCAAGCATCAATTTCGTATTGTGTTTTGCGCTTGTCAAATTTTGGCGCTGTTGCCGGGGATTAGCAATCAATATTGTTTAAAATAATTTTTGGTGCTAGTTCAGGAACAAATATTTTTTTTTTTATGTTCTATCGTCATGCAACATGTTAAGTTAGGTGGTGTATGACACTATCCTCTTCCAAGGAATTAGTGCCATACAAGCCAGAATTGGACAAGCACCTGCAACAGTTGAGAAAGGAGAAAGAGTCAAGGGGATCCTTATTCGGTCAGACTTCGACTTAAGATAAAATGACAAATAATGAAGATGATGGGGTAAACTTAGCTACAAGAGGTAGCACAACATAGAGAGCAAGTTGCACGGTTAGCAGCTGAAGCAGCCCTTAGAGATGCTGATGAGACTCTTGATGGGGATGGGGGTCGAAGATTTAATCTAAATTGGCCCTTGGTTGAAGATGCATTCGAAATAACGGGTCCCAAAGTAGGAAGATCATTGGATGACTATGCCAGACCAGTCTACAATCAGGTACTGTCAAGTATAATACCTCCACCCATAGCAACAAATAATTTTGAGTTGAAGCAAGGATTTCTTCAAACCATCCAATACAATTGTGTCTTTAGAGGGAAGGTGAATAAAGATCCTAATACTCTCTTGATGGACAATGGGGAAATTTTGAACACTTTCCAGTGCAATGGAGTGTTACAAGATGCAGTCTACTTAAGGGAATTCCCATTTTCATTGAAGGATAATGCAAAGCACTGGCTTCGAATCTTACTGATTGGGTCGATCAGGACATGAGAAGATATGATGTAAATGTTTCTTGACAAGTACTTCTCATATCCAAAAACAGTGAAATTTAGAAGGAAAATCCACGACTTCTTCCAGAAGAACACTGAAACGGTCTTCAAATCTTGAGAAATATTCATAGAGATAGTGAGAAGATGTTAGCATAATGGAATCTAATTGTGGATACAACTCGAGGACTTTTGGGATGGGCTGACACCCTCCTCGCGACGAACTCTGAGTAATGTGGTTGGAGGTCCATTAATGAAGAAAATCCCGAAGGAGATTGTCTCTATCCTTGATGAATTATCTGAGGATGCTAACCAATGTCCCTTCGAGAGTAAAGAAAGAAGAAAACAAGTTGGGGTTCACCAGGTGGACTCTAACACATCAGTGCAAGCTGAGCTAGACTTCATGGCAAAAGAGATTAGAAACTTGTCCTTAGCAAGGGTCCAAAGCAAGCCATCATCAGTTTGTTACTTTAGTGGAAGGGTTATCCAACACATGAGTGTCAGGCCTCAGCTAAAGATAAAGTGGTAAATGAATTGGGAAGCTTTGACAGAGGCAACTACCAAAGTAGTAATATTTTCAAATCCATGGGGCAGAGGCACCTAGGATTTTTGTGGAGTTCACCTGGTGGTAGTCTGAATGCATTGAATAATCCCAGACCACAAGGACAAGCAGCTCCGGGTTTTACGAATCATCAGAGGCAGCAGTACCAGCCTCAATAAACCATTCAGTCTAGTATGGAAGATATAATAAAGCCCCTTATTATTAAGACATATGAGAGACTTGAAACTCATGGCACAACTATACATGAACAGGGCACAACCATCTGAAACTTTGAAAGATAGGTGGGACGACGTGCTAATCTATTGTTTGGGAGGGCTCCAGAAACTCTCTTTGCTGATACTAAAAGGAATCCAAAAGAAATAATAAATGGGGTGTCTTTGAGAAGTGGGCAAGTATTGAAGGATCCCATTACAAAACAAAAGGGTGAGTTGATTGAAAAACGAGTGGAGATTGGAGGATTAGAAAAATAACGACAATCAAGAAAGTGAAGTGAGGGTAGATCCAAATGATAGTCTAAAGAAGAAGGGGAGGACTAGAGCTCTAAAATAGAAGAAGAACGAGAATTCAATGGTGAGGAGAATGAGGAAAGAAAATATATGTCTGCTCTACATTTCCCCCAGAAGTAAAGAAGAGAGAAGCAGGACAAACAATTTTGGCGTTTCTAGAAGTGCTCAAGCAGGTGCATGCTTATCTACCTTTCAAAGAGGTGCTCCCATAGATGCCAACATATGCCAAGTTCTTTAAGGAGATATTTTCCAATAAGCGAAAAGTGGAAGAGACATCGGTAGTCAAGCTCATAGAGCATTGTAATGCTATTCTGTAAATAAGCTCCCTCAAAAGTGTGGTGATCCAGGGAGTTTCACTATATCTTGCTCTTTAGGAAGTACTAACTTTGAAAAATCCTTAAAAAGGTGCTTCTATTAATCTTATGCCCTTGTCTATTTTTAGGAAACTTGAGAATGAAACAGGAGCAATCAGATCTGTGCATGTGTCTTTGCAGCTGGCTGATCAGACCATAATAATACCTGAAAGAATAGTGGAAGATGTGCTAGTTCGGGTGGACAAATTTGCGTTCCTGTGGACTTCATTGTAGTGAACATGGAAGAGAATAAGGAGGTCCCTCTGATTTTAGGGAAACCTTTCTTGGCTACTGGCAAAGCTATTATGGATATTCAGGAAAGGCTCGCATGCTAAGAGTGGGGGAAGAAAGAGTGGTGTGCAGGATGAAGGAAGCACTAGGAGCACCAGGAAATGAGTCGACTGCACACTCTAAATTCAAGGCAAAAGCCCTAAAAGAGTGAGCTGGAAAGCTTAGCATGACAAATTTGGGGTGTAAAGGCAGAAAAGAAACTTTCAGCATGGATGTGTGCACTGGTTCGGGCATGCAACCCCGACATTGATTCAAACTCAGACTAGATGATTCAGGGGAGTTTTCTTTACCTCTTACTATTTATTTGTGTATCACGTGGACATGCCACAATTTAAAATGTGAGGTGGGGGATGTAAATATGTATATGTATATATGTTTTTCTTCTTTTATCTTTGTCTGTGTTTTTGTTATTAGTGTTTAATAAAAAAAAATTGACTTTTCCTGACGATGGATCTCCTCGACTGTGTTCTTGAGGGATTAAGGTCAAAACAAAATTCAAAAAAAAAAAAATCAAAAAAGAATTCTTGAAAAAAAAAATTGTCTTTCAATTTTATTTTATTTTCTTAAGTAGTGTAACAATTTCCCCTTGGTTTTTCTTTATGCGATTCTTTTCCAAGTGTTTTGCTTGAACCGAGAGTATTTAGTATTTTTTTTTTTTTTGGAATAGAGAAGTCTTGTGCTATAATGTTAATTGGAGATCACTGTTCTTGACTTTGTTGTGCTTTGAGAGCAGTGGGTGCCTTAGTTGTGACGCCTAGGCTCAGTTCTTGACTCATGTATAAGTGCCTTAAAATGTTTGATTTGAATCAACTTAATTGCTTTGACTAGAGAGTCGGGATAGATCCGATCCAAAGTGAGTTTTGTGCCATGGTGTGAGTGAGGTTTTCATGGATATTCTGTGCATTTTTGTTGATGTCTAGAACTTGCCCCATGTGTTTGCAAAGTGAAATAGAAGTCTTGTTCAGTCTAGGAAGTGATATAGACATTTCTTTCTTGAGCCAATTATATGCCTATGACACGCCTAATTATTATATGCCTCTTGAGCACGTGAAGTTGTTATGAGCTTGTTATAAGCTAAGTTAAGGTATGGTCGAGATTCTTGAATGGAGCTGAGAAGGTTGGGGTTTGGTTTAACATAAGTGTGGGGTTGAAATGTAAAATTATGTGTTAAAATTCTCAGGTAGGTGTAGTCACTATTATCCAAATTGTATCCTACATATCTCGTACCGTACATTATAATTGATTTACGTCCTACTTGATTCTTGACTGATGAGCTCAATTATTAGAGTATTACACTACGGACAAGCCTATGGTACGTCTTCTGTGGCACGTGAACTTTAATTCTGAGAGTGAGTAAATTCTTTCTATCTGGAGTTCCTATTTGTTCTTGACATTTATTATGTGTGGAACCACTCTCTATCTGCAGTGTGAGGACACATGATTTGCGAAAGAAATGTAATGTCTTTGGCCTCTGTGTTAGAGTAAGTGAGCATGTTTTAAAAAAATATGTGGTGCTTGAGAGTTGAGTCTTGAGGCAAGGACGGCATGGCGCTTAGTCTGATTTAAATATTCTTGGCATGATGAGTTAGAGATGTTATTTAATGAAAAGTTTGTCTCTATATGAAATGTTGTTTGATTGCTCGAGGATGAGTAATGGTTTAAGTGTGGGGTGTTAATGGTATGATGGAAACCCATGTTTATCCGTACTTTGCACTCTAATTACTGCACTTTACTAGTGTCTGAGCTTAAATAATGACGATTCACACTTATTATGTGTTTTATGCCTTATAGGACATGATTCTGGGTGAGAAGATAATTTGGAGCTAAATCGAACAATTTGGAGCTTTGAAGTCTGAGTAAAATTTTAAGGAATTAAATCGTGATTGTATTCGGGGGTCGAGGACCAAGTCTGGATATCAAAAAATGAGAAAAAAATTTACTCTGAGAAAATTGCACTACCAAGCCGCGGGGCGCAAGGTGGTTGTGCAACTATTTTGCAGAGTGTAAAAATTAACCCTCTGAAGTTCTCCACTAACGCGGCACATAGGGCACCACACATGTGCATTTTTGTTAGAGTACTTTCCCCTTTCAGCTTGGAAAGGGTAATTTCATCCGGACCCACTTCTACACGGTATAAATACAACAAAAATACAATTTTGAAGGGAATTTTGACCTATGAAAGATTTAAGAAGCAATGGCAAGAAGACACAAGAATTCATCAAGATTTCAACCAACAAACAGTGTAATACGGGAGTTTGTATCGAATCATTCGCATTGATGTTTTTTATGTCTTTAAACCTTATTGAGATTAATTCTTCCAGTGCTATGGAGTAGTTTCCTGTAGGGTTCGACGGATATGGTGTTTGATTGATATTTGTGGATTTTAACTCTAATTATTTTTTATAAATTCATTTATGGAGTTTTGAATTGATTGCAATTTTGTTCGCCGAATTATTTAATCGAAAAAGGAATATTTTGGGTGATTATCTTTGCATTATTTCATTTGATTTAATTCAGTGATTGTTTTAAGTAATCGAAAGAGCTTGTTGAATTGTTGATTAAATCAAGTTAGGAGAATATTCGAGAGACTTTTTCCTAATACTAGTCCATTTACGTATTCTTGCATACATTCACAGGTGCTTTATATTAGTTCACCTACTAGAGATTAGATTTAATCGAGAGAGGAGTCTTGGCCTTACGATTGAACTAATCATCTAGTGAATTCGTGAGAATCATTAGAAAATTCAAGTGAATTAAACTAGAGTTAGATCCCGAATAGCTATCTTACACTTATCTTGTCACGACCCTTATTTCTCATATTGCTTACTATCCGATATAGTTTAACGCTCACTATCTTTGATCAATTCCAATTAGTCGTAATCATAATTTAGTAGTTCATTGAAGTTAGTAATTACTTTAAATTAAGTGTTGATCATCCTGAATAGCAGAAAATCATAAGTTATATGAACATTGCTTAAATCCAAACCCTATGGAGGCGATACTTATACTATACAATCTTTGGCTAGCGAACATGAATTTCGTGTTCTCGTCAGTGCCATGCGATAAGGTGGAATAGAGATGGACTGAGTGCCCGGCACCAAATCATTACCAAAATCAATATTCCTGTCGGGTGGCATACCGGACAGGTTTGCAGAAAACACATCTAGGAACTCACGTGCTACTTGAACTGACTCAACAGTAGGAGTATCAACACTAACATCCCTCACAAAGGTCAAATACGGCAGACACTCCTTCTCAACCATCCGTTGAGACTTCAAATATGAAATCACTCTAATAGGAACATGATCCAGGGAGCCTTTCCACTCCAACCTCGGCAATCTCGGCAATCTCGGCATAGTTAATGTCACGGTCTTAGCATAATAATAGAGAAAAGCGTGATATGGTGACAACTAATCTATGCCCAAAATCTCATCAAAATCTACCATTTTGAGCAATAAGTGATCAACTCTAGTCTCATAACCACAAACAGTAACCACACACGACCAATAGCATGACCTATCACAATAGAATCACCCACCGGTGTAGATACATGAACAAGCATATCTAAAGAACCACGATGTGTATCCAAATAATGAGCAAAGTATGATAACACATATGAATAAGTGGAACCAAGGTAAAATTGCACTGAAGCATCTCTGTGGCACACGGAAACAGTACTTGTGATCACGGCGTAAGAAGCAACTACCTCTGGCCTGCTGGGAAATACATAGCAACGAGCCTGACCACCACCTAACTACCTGCCCCTTTAGGACGACCTCGTCCCGAATGACCTCCACCCCGAGCTGGTCGAGCTGGTTGATCGGGTGGTGTAGCAACTGGTGCAGGAGTCATAGTCTGGCCTCCCCGATGCACTGAACCTCTATTATAGCGGGGCAAATACTTCCTCACATTCCCCAATTCCCCATACTCGTAGCAACCTCGAAGCGGGAATGATTAGGGGGCCTTAATTGGACCTCGTGAACTGGAATAACCACTGGAAGAGCCTGGTATTGACAAACCTTGAACTGATGGAGTATAGTAAGAGCATTGAGCTGGGAGTGCACTGAATGATGACTGAACTAGACGAGCACTGTATGAACTGTGGCTAATTGATGAACCATGAGGAATTTGACAAGCTGCCTGAGCAGACCTAAGAGGACGACCTTTGTTGTGATGTGACTAACCTCCAGACGAGGTACCACCAAAACCACTAAACCACGAGGCCTCTTGCCCTCCCTTTCCTCTTTATCAAGCTTGTGAACCAGCTCCAACCGCCTAGCAATCTCAACCATCTGATCAAACCTAGAATCCGTCTCAGCCTCTCGAGCCAAATTGTAACATAGACCATAGTTGAGCCATCAATGAACCTCCTGATCCTCCCTCTCTCAGTGCGAACCAACCATACTACATGACTTGCAAAATTTGCGAATCTCATCTAGTACTGGATCACATTCATATCCCCCTAATGTAGCTGCTCAAACTCCCTATGCAACTCGTCTCTATGAGTCTATGGTACAAACTTCTCTAAGCAGAGATCTGAGAACTCATGCCATGTAAGTAGTGTTGTGCCTGTTGACCTCCTTACTCATAAGTATGACACCATCAGTAGGCTACCCCTCTCAGCGAAAGGTATTAAAGACCACTCCACTTGTGTCCATAATACACAATGTGCGAAGAATCCGATGACACCGGTCCAGAAAACCCTCAATATCTTCCGGCTCTCCTCAGTTGAACTCGGGAGGATCAAGCCTCTTTAATCGCTCCAACCTCTTCTACTCCTCACCTGACATAGATGGACCAACCTCGGCCCGAGCAGTAACAACTGGTTGAACTGGTAACACCATGTTGACTGATAACCTTGAGCTAGCTGCTTCGATGTACGGGCGGCAGTAGTTTGGGCTCCTCCTGTAGCTTATGATGTAGCTAGTGTAACCGGTATCACACCCACTTGAGCCAGCCTCGTGTACACACTCAAGATATGAGCCAAAGTCTCCTAAAGATCAAGTATAGCAATAGGCACCGTCGGTGTCCGAGCTGGTCCCACCGGCTCAACAGTATCCGGAACCTGCTCTTTCACTGGAGAACCTGGTGGCTCCACATGTACCGCTCTAGCTGTAGTCCGTGCCCCACCACGGATTCTACCTTGGCAACAGCCTCTCGCGACCCTAACTAGCGGCACATATGCCTGATCAGTTGAATGTGTCCTCACCATTTGTTAATTCGGACTTCAGAATTAATAAATCCGCAAGACAAGGATGCAAGAAAGTGAAGTTTCCTAATAGTTTGCTAGCCTCTCGAAGAAAACTACAGACGTCTCTGTACCGATCCGCAAGATTCTAGTAAACTTGTTCATGACTCATGAGACCTAGGCGACTTAGTGCTATGACACCAACTTGTCATGACCCACTCTCCCATATGAGCCGTGACGTCCCCTAGCACTGCTTGCTAGGCAAGCCATAGTTTCACAACAGCAATGAACTCAATAAATAGAAATTAATAATCTCACCAGTGTAAATAACATGAAATATCTGAGAAGAACAACGATAATACTGCTACAACCATCCCAATGATGTGCTGTAAACGAGTACATGAGCACTATAGAATCTCAAAATGCATGGCCAAATCACCAATACAACTGTCTGATCAGTAGAACAATAATAACATAAATAAAAGGGAAGAGAACTTCAAGGTCTGCGAACGACATAGCAGCTACCTTGTAGTCTCCACAAGCAGGTACCAATGCAACGCTAGCAATCACCGCACATAGAAGTACCTGACTCTGCACATGAAGTGGAAAGTGTAGGATGAATACAACCAACCCCATCTACTCAAATAAGTAAAAAATCCTAACCTTGGATTGAAAGCAGTGATGAGCTCGGAAGAAACAGCCAGTGACCAACATCAATAATCAATAACCACTCAGGATATAATGGAAACAGTAAAAGTAAATAACACAACTATATCATATTCAACTCATTCACAATTGCAGAAATTTAGACTTGCTTTCCAAATATAAAAGTTAAAGCCAAACACACATAAGACATTTCATTTACCAACTAGAATGAGGAAAATAAATCTTTATGCCTACATGTCAAATATACGTGTCAATTCAATAATAACACAATGAAATCATATGATATCATCCCACTCAGTATGCTCACGGTGCCCGGCACAAGTTTCCCACACCATCGCGCACACAACCACACTCAGCACTCCGGTGCCTAGCACAAATGCCCCTCACCAAAGCACATATATCTCTGCAGCTACGCACACTATGAATACCAGACTCCGGAGGGGCGGATCCTTGCCCAAGCGTTAATCAATATCACATAGACAATCGTGGGGCTTGGTGCATGCGTCGCCCATAATCAGTACCACTTAGCCCAATATGGGCCTGACGTACACGTCACCTCAAAATCAAAACAAAATTAACTCTATGGCCCAGGCTCAGTCATCAACTACTTAACTCTCCGTTAACCACATCTCACAGTACTTAGTTCAACAGTGTTACACATATGAGGCATCAACAACATGTGAGAAATAAAAATAAGAATGCACTGAAACAGAGATACCATACACGAATATAGCATTATGAGTGATAGTATGTTTACAATTAAGGCAAATAGCTCAAACACCAAGAATAGCCCTATCGTGTCTCAAACAAATAAGCACATGGCCTAGACGTGATTTCTAACATGAATCATAGCTCAAATAATCATATAGGTAGAGAAAATACAGGTACAATGAGGCATGACAGCAAACAAGTCACATAGTAGTCAAAAATCCACCAGGATCACGAATACCCTGTGCACGCACACACGCCCGTCACCTAATACGTGCGTCACCCCCAACACATCTCAAATGTCATAGTTCTCAGGGATAATTACCCTCGAATCCAAGTTTAGAAATGCTACTTATCTCAAAACGCATGAATCAATACTCCAAATAGCCCTTCCCATGTGAATCGTCCTTGGAACAGCTCGAATCTAGTCACAAAAAACTTAATATCATGAAATAATGTCATAAGAAATAACCCCAAACAATAAAGCTTCGATCTTTATCAAAATAAAAAATTCAACCCAAGCCCGCACCCCAAGACACGACAACACTCACAAATTTCGAGCACACATTCGAATACGAGGCCAACCATACCAATTTCATCCCATTCTGTCTCTGAATCGGGGTTCATATCCTCAAATTATACTTAGAAATATTTTTACTAAAATCCCTAACTTTTTCACTCAGATTCATCAATTAATGCTAAAAACAAGGGTATAATCATGAATAATGAACAAATCCGAGTCAAAAACACATACCCCGGTCCAAATCATGAAAATCCCCTCCAAGATCGCCCAAATCCGAGCTCTATAACCCAAAATGTGATAAAATAACCAAAACCCTCAAAATAGAGTACTTAAATATTCTGCCCAGGTATACACATTGCGATCGCGGGACCATCATCGCTATCATAAAGAACAAAAACTCTAGCCCCCAAAAATGCCTTACGCGTACTCAGCCCCAAGCTCGTGATCACGACTCACTAGCTACCAAGCCTCCACGAACGCGAAACAACACACGCGATCGAGATAGCTAAAAACCTGATGCACCCGACCATCCTTCCCTTCTATGCGAACTCGGCTCCCTGTCGCGAACGGGCAGAACACTGCACCTCAAGCTACGCGAACGCAACCTCCCCATCCAGAAGCATAGAATGAAACTCACCTGCTACAAAAACACTGCGAGATCGCGACCCTCCTTCCGCGATCGTGATGAACAACAGCAAGCTAGAGGACAACTGTTGCAACACAAGGGTAAACGGCCCAAAACACACCCAAGGCCCCGTAGGACCCCATCCAACCACACCAACCAATCTCAATACATAACATGGACCTGCTCGAGGCCTCAAATCACATAAAACAACATCAAAACCATGAATCGCACCTCGATTCCCGCCTAAGGAACTAATGAACTTTCAACTTTCAAAATTTATGCCGAACCATATCAAATCAACTCGAACTGACCTTAAATTTAGCATGCAAGTCCCAAATGACACAACAGACCTATTCTAACTCCCGGAACTAAAATTCGAACACGACTCCCTCTATGCGAACGCAAAGAACAGTGCTTCTCAAGCTACGCGAACATAACCTCCACATCGCGAACGTGTAGAATGAAACTCACCTGCCACCAAAAACACTTCACGATCGCGATCCTCCTTCCGCGGTCACGATGAACAACAGCACACCCGAAGACAGCTAATGCAAAACAAGGGAAAATAGCTCGAAACATACCCGAGGCCCTGCGGTACCCTGACAATCACACCATCCAATCCTAATACATAACACGGACCTGCTCGAGGCTCAAATCACATAAAACAACATCAATACCACGAATCGTACCTCGATTCACGCTTAAGGAACTAATGAACTTTCAATTCTAAAACTCATGACGAACCATATCAAATCAACTCGGAATGACCTCAAATTTTGCATGCAAGTCCCAACAGACACAACGGACTTATTCTAACTCCCAAAACAAAAATATGAACTCGATATCATCAAAGTCAACTCCAGGTCAAACTTATGAACCTTCCAAACCTTCAACTTTTCGACTTTCTCCAAAAAGCACCAAACCACTTACGGACCTTCAAATCCGAATTCGAACAATAGCCTAAGTCAAAAATCACCATACGAAGCTATTGGAACCATCAAAAAGCACTATTCTGGATTCGTCTACACAAAAGTCAAACTCCGGTCAACTCTTACAATTTAAGCTTCCAACCTTAGTTCTTGTATAAGGATAAAATAAAATAGCGACCCAACCCCAAAAGATCAGAAACGCTCTCCGTACAGGCGACTGGCGTGAACAGTAACACACTGGTGCCTCGATGCACAGTTCTCCATCGTCCGCCGGTGGAAAGCCACTGGACTAGTCCCAAAAGATACGCCATACAATTGCACACCACCTCCAACAAACCTCGTCTCAAATCATCAACCCAGCTGCTACAAATTTGCAAGCGACTATTGGGGTCATTGTAGCGAAAAATTGCCTGGGAGTTTCAGACATGTCCTCACTCGATTCTGGGTCAAATCGAGCCATTCCAAGTGCTGGAGATCCTTCTACACGTCCATCCCAATCTCCCCACCAAGTTTCAGAAGATTTAACCACCGGAATCATCAGTTCCGACCATCAGAATAGCCTAGAAATGCACCAGTTGGTCGCGTCTGATGTTCTGCTAAACCAATTGTCTCAAGACCAATGCCAAATGATTCCTGAGGTTCAGGAGATTGTAACCCACCCCTCAATTAAAATTTTCATTGAATCAAACTTCATAACATTGCAAAAGAAAGATTTGACAGTGTCGCGCACACCAGGTGTTCGACCAAATGCTGGAGACACTGTAGCAGTCCAATTGTGCGACCTTGACACTCCTCAGTCTTCTGAAGGTCACAAGGAAACTAGTCGTCAAGCAAAAACACAAGAATTGCACCAAAAATTTGATGATCAAATTTCCTCTCCTTCAACAGGAAAGCAGCAGGTTGACAGTGTTGGTGTGATACCTCAGCAGCTATACAAGGCTCACCTGATGTCCAAGCAACCTCACTGAGTGCAAATTCCACAATACATGATCCTACAAGCATCAATAAAGCTGCTAGTTTGGTGGCTACTACAGGAGAAATACAAGCTGCTCAGCAACAGCAGCAGCTGCAATCTGCTACTCTCATTTCTGGAGCTGATAAGCATACTAAGACATAAAAAGATGATGATCAAATTGCCCACCCTCCCACAGTAGGGCAGCAGTTTGATAATACTAGTGTGCTACCTCAGGTTGCTCGACAACAAGCTCAAGTGAATTATCCTGCAGGTAAAGAGTTAAACAATATTGCCTTGCCCACAACCGATAGTACAATAGCCCCAACAGCACTAACACAGGTTGCTGTAAACCAAACTCAACCATCTTTTCATGAAGCCACAGAAACACATACTACTGCTCTGCTTGCTACCACAAATGATAGACAACCTAAGACACATCCATCAACTTCAACTTAAGCTCCTATCAAGATTTCATCAAGTTTTGATAAGCCAAAGCACCCCAAGAAAAACTCAAAGCCGCCAGTCAAAAATGCAGAAATTCCCATCTATGTTTCACCAGCAACTCAAACTACCCCAACTGTTAACAGTGCTAATACAAAAACACAAACCAACTCAACTCTCCCCCTCTTACTGTCACACCCTCTTTTGTCAACAGATTGAGGGCCAGACATGAAGCAGAGATTGTTCCAATTCAGTTTACTCCACCAGTCATCACCACAAAACGAGGCAAGCCAGTTGTGATTTTCAAAAAAGAAGACTATATGGTCAAGTTTGCAGAGAGATGCAAGTATATTGTGGTAGGAAAATTCCTCAATACCATGCCCAGAATGGAGGTGATTAGGAAGAGTTTCGTAGCCCAAACTGAGCTCAGGGGAGGGTGAAGATTGCTCACTTCAATGCCAGGACAGTTTACATAGACCTTGATAATGAGTATGATCATGCTACAGTATGGACCAAGCAGTACATGTATATACAGGGCCAAATGATGAAATTGGAAGCATGGAATCTAGCTTTCAAGCCTAATGAGGACTCCCCAATTGTCCCCATATGGATTGTGATCCCAGAGTTACCACAGCATTTATATTATATGGAGATTTTGACTCCATTGCTATCTCCAGCTGGTAAAGCTCTGTTTCTGGACCTTGCTTCTTTTCAAAAGACCAGAGGCAGTGTTGCTAAGATCAAGATGCAGGTTGACCTCACCAAAGACTTACCCACTCATGTATGGCTTGGATATGATGAAGATGTCAGTGAAGAAGGTCAATGGCTCCAAATTCAATATGACAATCTCCCAGAGTATTGCACATACTGCAGACATCAGGGACACTCACCCCAAACCTGCCAAACTAAGCTAAAAGATGAGGAAAATCAGAGAAGAAAGGAAGATACACCAGTTGCAGAGAAAGATCCACAAGTCCCAACTTCAAACTACATCCAAGACAATCAGACTAGGGGTCATCAAAAGACAAGGCAGCAGAGTAACAGTATAAATGAGGCAGCAAAGGAGCAGAACAATAACCAAAAAGCAGAGCAACACCAAAAGAGCAAAGAACACCAAACTATGGGAACTGCATCACCAAATGATGAATGGCAAACACAAAAAATGAAACATTTCAAAGGTAATTCCCAAGCCAACAAGAAGCAGCATCAGCAAATCTATATACCAAAGCAAAATGCTACACAATCTGATGAGGTTGTACTCATACAAGAAATTACCAGAAATGCACAATCAGGTATACCCTCTATATCTCTTCTGGTAACTTCAGAAGTATTGAATTATACTCATACCTCTGGAGGCACCAACACTGTATCCCATTCCCATGATTCCCCTGTTATACCTGTTGTTCATGAAGTTGATGGAGGAATAGAGAAATGTTAGGAGAAAACTAGTTTTTTGCAGGATGGGGTACCTACTGGGGTTGGGATTCCTCATGTTTTGCATGAGTGTGCTAGAGCACATTTGGCTGACCATAGGATGGCCCCTCTCACTGCCCCCACACCTATTATTACTGCAGCCTTGCATACTGTTACTGCAATGGGAGAAGAGAATTGTGATATCACTAGCTCAGATGAATATCAAACTGATCAGCAGGAAGATACTATAAGGAGACTCTTAAAAGGAAAAGCCCCTGCAGTGTCAGACTTCAGTATACAAACTCCCAAACCCAAAAATAAACCAAGCCAGAAAAAGAGGAAAGCAATGAGAAAACAAACTTCAGGAATCACCATCTCTGAACTCTGTGAAATGCAGATCTACCAAGAGGTCACTACCCCAGTTCAAAGCTCTGCTGCACCTTTAAAAGACAACTCAGAGATAAGCACTGCTGACAAGTTGCAAACATATAAGGACCCTGTGACTAACCTTTCCCTGCCACAACCTTTGCTGGCTATCATTGATCAGTACCCTCAGGAACCTACTACTCCATATCAAAGTCCAGTTGCCAACTTGAAATGGAACCCTGATGTTGATCCTGCCAACAAATCATAGACATATAGAGACCCTATGCTAGACCCCCCCTTTCACAACCTTTGCTACATGCTAATGAACAGGGCAGGCAGAAGGAAACTGCTCTAGCATCTGCTCCACTAGAAGAATGTCCTCTAAATAAACATTCTTCAAAACATGATGAATATAGACCTATTCTTTCAGAGGATGAGATGAGTGGAGACTTTGAGGAAGAAGCTGGACTCATTGAAGCCACAGAAGAGGACCAACATTGTGATCTCCTTGTAGAAGCCATTAATGGGGAATACCATCAGAATGATATCATTTAGAATTAGGGATTATCTCCTAGAACACATAACTCATCGCCAAGGATTACAAGAAGCATCGCTGCTAGCAGGAGCACCGTCCCAACACACGTGATGTTCCACAATGACCATGTTTAGCAAGGACACAAATGTGAGGGATATATCAGTAGCACAAGCTGTTGGAAACGCATTCATATTGATGAAACCTTAACTAATGACTTTGCGTCTTGTTGTAGGTTTTGATAATCAACAAACCATTATTGATGAAACGCCGAGATTGCTATGGACCTTGTTATGATTACAAGTCAAGCTCTCAAGATGCTAAAATGCAAATCAATAAATGGAACAAGTTGATGAAGCAAAAGATTGAAGACCAAAGATGTCGTCTTTAGCCTTAATTTTGTTTTGAGTTTTTAATGTTATCTTGAATCAACTCTCGTTTTAAAGAACTTGGCTCAAAGTCTAAAAACGTTTTCAAAATAACCATTGAAACCTTTTTAAAACAATTGCTTTTACAATTATTAATCAAATCGATGTTGGAACCAGTCCAATAATCGATTGTCTACATTAGACAATCGATTGTCACTGAACACTGGCCATCAATTCCAGTGAACTCCAAAAATCGATTGTCAGAATGTGACAATCGATTATTATGGTTCCAGAGACTTTAACAATCGATTGTCAAGTTGAAACAATCGATTGTTGGAGTTACCGTTGGGTTATAACGGCTAGTTTTGTTAATAATCGATTGTGTGAAGTTAACAATCGATTGTTGGAAACGGACAGAAGATTTTTTGTCCCTAAACTCTTGTTTAATTAAATAAAATATAGTCAACCATTCCCAACGGATCTATGAGGTTTTGGGGCTATAAATACACCCTCTTAAACCTCATTTGAACACAACACTTCATCCAATTTATAAGATTACATTGCTTCAAGTTTTAATAATCAATTGAGCTATATTGAGCCATTTTCTTGTAATCGAAAGTTGTGTTCTTGTGCTAAAATTTCTTCACTCCATCTGCTCTTGTAAGAGTTCATTTTTTGAGTGATCATTTGTGTTGTCATACTCCTAAGGGAAGTTGTCCCTTGTTGTATTAAGGAAGAGTGTCTTCCTTGTAGATTCACGAAGCTTGTGGGAGTCAAGTGTTAGTGGTTGTTGTGTAAACTTTGTGTGATCAAGAGTTTGTGTTGTAACGGTTTGTTGAGCACCCGTAAGCTTGACAGAGATAGTGAAATACTCAAGTGTGATCTTGAGGAGTGGACTAGCTACAAGTTGTAGTGAACCACTATACATCATTGCGTACGATTTCTATTTACATTCCGCAATTTATTTCTCGCTATCTTATTTTCGCACTTACACTCTCAATTATATATATTCATATTGCGAAAATTTGGTAAAGCTCCTTAAAACGCTATTCACCCCCCCTCTAGCGTTGTGCATATATTCTAACACAAGCTACCATATATCAGGGAGACAATAACACTAGTAGAAGCAGCCTCCACACACAACAACTGTTATGCCAGCTACTCTCAGAGAACACACAGCTACACTACAGGGTAGCCATTTGTAACCTCCATTAGGACCCCTTCCCTCTAACATGCTTGCTGAATTTTGCAGGTGTAGAACATAGGAACAACTCACTGTTGCAACCCCATGTTAAGCATCATCAGCTTCATTATAGGCTCAAATGGAATTTGGAATCAAGCAAGGACTGTGACCATTTTTTCACCTTAACTTGGTTGTTAATTTTGCAGCCTGCTTACAAGCATAAGGAAGGCAATGCACAGCCCTTCAATAACAGTAACAGCAGCAGCTTAGGCCAACCTCCAACTCAGCAGCAGACAGCAACAGTAGCAACAACAATAGTAGCAGCAGTAACACTAGCAGCAGCAGCAAGATGGACAATCACTCACTACCTCATCAGAGTTTACAAGACACAAAACTACAGCAGAAGGGCAGCAATTACCAGCAGAAATCACCAATGAAGGGAGACACTAGGAACACAAATCTGCCTTACCAGTATCATCTCTTCACCAGACTTCAACAACAGAGCACCTACCATCATAATACCTACATCACTCACTTCAAGCAAAAGTACCTCTACAAGCAACACACAAGGGAAAATTCGCTCCTTCAGCAGCAGACACAAATCACAGAAGCACAGTTGAGGTAAGCCATAAGAACACAAAAAGCAGATAGTTTGGAAGGGTCTAGGTCATTGTTACAGCTGCAATGTGTGGTATTAGTACCTCTAGTGCTCGTTCTATTGCAGTTGCAACAACTACTATGGACCCCTCCCCCTGCTATTGCTCACAGGATCAACACAATGCAGTATTCACATAGGCATCAGGTATCTAATGACAGCAGCAACTACAATAGCACCAATGACAGCTGTAGTAGTAGCGGCATCATCAGCAGCAAAATAGTTCCAGAAGGAGATAGATATCCCAAAGGCTCAATACAGTTACATACACATCTATATCAATCTCACGGAAGCAGCATACTATCCAGAAACAACAGCTCACACCGGCCCTGGTCATTGTTACGATTGCATTGTGTGGTATTAGCACTTCAAGTGCTCATTCTAATGCAATTGCAACAATTACCATGGTCCTCTTCCTACACCATTGCTCACAGGACCAATAGTGCAATCTTCTCACAAGCATAAGCCTGACAACGTACAACTTTACAGTAGCAGCAACACAAGACAACAATTCAGCAGCAACAACAACATTTGCAACAACAGTAAAAGTAACAGCAGGAATAGCAGCAGAATACACAGACATTCAACATCTCAACAGAAGCTGCAACTAACAAAAACACAAGTGCAACTCTTTTCCAAAAACACAGCAAAAGCAATAGCAGCAGCAACAACAACAAAAGTACCAGCAGTAGCAACAGCAGCAGTGACAACAGCAGCAGCAAGAAGAAAATACAATCACCATCCTAGCAGAAGCCACAACACACAGAAACAGAATACCTCCACAGCAGCAGTAGCAACAGTAGCAGCAGCATCAGGATGGATAGACATCCATATTCTCAGCAGAAGCTACAACACAAAGAAGCATAAGACACTCAGCAGCAGCACACACATATACAAGAAGATTCTAAGGAATACAGCAGCCTCAGAAGTACATCAGTCAAGCCAACCATGCTAGTGTGGATTTAGAGCAGCAGACACTGTTAGTACCACTCTCCAGCTACATGGCCCCTTTTGCTAGCCATCTTCAACTCTGCTTTCTTTTCTATCAATACCAAAGAAAATTTGAAGATTGTTACCTTCTGTATTATGATACATCACGTAGAAGATTCTCAATTTTTGCTAGAAATAGACCCTATCGCACAGGGAGGATACTATTTCAAATCACTTCTTCAGTAGATTTAGGAACATATATACTCTTTTGTATAGTTGACCTAGATTCACTTCACACTGTTTTTGTACATATGATTGTCTATTGATGTTATAAGATAGACAATCATCACATCATCAGAGGTCTAACCCATCATAGCTATCTAGGCATACTTGGTTGTCAAGTTTCGATGACCAAGAGTGTACGTCTTTTCTATTGGGAGGTACTGTCTATGTCCCCCTCCATTTCTATATTTTATGTCATATATATGAAAATTAACACTAGGCATGCTGCCTAGTGGATTTGATAAAAAAAAAAAGGCTTCCAACCTTGGGACTAAGTGTTCCAATTCACTCCAAAACCTCCTCGAACCCAAACCAACTAACCCCGCAAGTCACATAACATCAAATGCACATACGTAAAGCATCAAGCAGGGGAAACAGGGCTCAAATACACAAAACAACTGACCTGGTCATTACAGTGGGTGGTTAGCACTTCTCTCAAAGTTCATCAGTTGCTTATCAGAACCAGGAATTGTATCTCAATTATATACCCCAGGTACTCCATAATAGAGTGGTGTAGTAGAGAGAAGAAATAAGACTGTTATGGAGATGTTTAGATTAATGATGAGTTATATCAAATTTATTTCTTTTTTCATTATGGGGTATGCCTCAAAAACTTCAAATTACATTTTGATTTTAGTTCCTTTTAAGTCAGTATCTTGGACGCCCATAGAATTGTGGACTTAATGTAAGTCAAGTCTCCATCATGTTCGGATATGGAATTGTCCAATATATAGGTTGAAAGAAAAACGGAAGATGAAATCAAGGACGAACGTTAGTGTGTTTATTGGATATCTAAGGAGCGAAAGAAGGCTTAGTTTATTTTTCTAAAGAAAAAGGTAGTTGTGAGAAAAAATACAAGTTCTCCATAATAAGATTATTTACTAAACTGTGTTCCTAGAAGTAAACTAGTTTTACACGAACTAAGCAAAGAAATAACATATGAATCATCTGAAAATTCAGACAAGAACATACAACTCTATAAATCAAAATCGACATTCTATTGTATTTAAGTAGTGGGAGAAATGTTAGTAGACATACAGAGATGAATGACTCCAGATAATGGGAGTGATGTTGAGCAGAAAACACTACAGGAAGAAGTTATTAGCATTTCGGTACAGCAAGGTAATGAAGGTAATATTAGAGGTACTTCGTCGTAGTGGGAGAATAGTAAGGAAAACCATAATTTGATATATGCACTTGGGATAGTTTTATAATAGGATCTGTGAAGAGTTTAGTACCAAACTAGTTAGTTACCACAAAGCACTACTAGACAAAGATTGCATTTGAAAATAACTTGGCAAGTTCCTTTTAGCAAAAGCTTAATGGTAGAGACTTTTAATAGCCATGCAAAAGGATGGATGTGAAAGTTAGAGATGCACGGTTATGAGTCTATGTGGGAGATTGTTAGAGCATATACTATTAACCATGTGATTAGATATAATATATTCTAACAATGTCATAAATAAAAGTCTATGTGGGAGAATGTTGAGATATATACTATTAACCATGGATTTTGATATAGTATTATTATCGAATAACTGTTTATTCAATTATAATAAGAATTTTAAATAGACCATGTAATCGTTTGTGTCCTTTATTTATATAGTAGATGTAACGACCCGACCGGTTTTTTTAAGTATTGTAGCCCCGTTTCCCTACGTATTGCCTTATCTATGTTTAATTATGGTTATGCGACTTGATGGGTGGTTGGTTCGATTTCTAGTGGGTTTTGGAGTGAATTAGGAACTTAGTCCCAAAATTGAAAGCTTAGGTCGAAAGAGTTGACCAGAGTTTGACTTTTGTGTAGACGACTCCATAATGGAGTTTTGGTGATTCCAATAGCTTTGTATGTTAATTTTGGACTTAGGCGTATGTCCATATATTGATTTGGAGGTCCGTAGGTTGGTTTCAGAGTTTTTGGCGAAAGTTGAAAAGTTGAAGGTTTGGAAGGTTGATAGGTTTGATCGAGGGATGACATAATAGATATCGGGCTCGGATTGTGATTCCGAGAGTTGGTGTAGGCCCATTCTGTCACTTGGAACTTTCATGCAAATATTGAGCTCATTTGGAGTTGGTTTGATACGACTCGGCATTATTTTTAGAAGTTGAATGTTCATTGATTCAATAGGCTTGAATTGGGGTGCGATTTATAGATTTGATGTTGTTCGATGTGATTTAAGGCCTCGAATAGGTTCATGTTATGTTTTGGACTTGATGGTATGTTCTTTCGGGGTCCCGGGGTCCCAGTGTGATTCGGACTAAGTTTGGGTTAATTTTGGACTTAGGATGATTGCTGAAGAAAATCGAGTTCTGGTGTCATCGCACTTGCAGTGGGCTTGGCCTCAGGTGCGGAGCTACAGGTGTGGCTGGAGATAGCAGAAGCCAGGAGAGGCTGGCCAGGGGAAAGTCACAGGAGTTGACACCTAGGCGTAGGTGCGCATGCGCAGAAGCGGCGATTGGTCACAGAAGCAGATTTTGGTGATGTGGGTTAGGACAACAGGTGCGGTCAGATTTTGCAGACGTGGACATGCAGGTGCGCTCTTGGTCCGCAGAAGTGGAAGCACAAGTGCACCCTTTTTTTGCAGAAGTGGAATTTCCTGAGCCTTAGTTAAAGCCGCATCTGCGATGTATTTTCCCAGATGCAGAGTCGTAGAAGCGACCAATTGTCTGCAGAAGCGGAAATCACTGGGTAGGAAAAGGCGGAATCGAGGGTTTTATTTCATTTTCTACATTTTGAGTTAGAGAGCTCGGTTTTGGGCGATTTGGAGGGAATTTTCAAGGATTGGATCGGGGTAAGTGTTTCTGACTCGGTTATATTTATTAATCATGATTTCATCATTGTTTTTACCACTAAATTAGTGATTTGAGTTAGAGAAATTAGGGATTTCTGAAAAAACTTTCCTAAACTATAAATCAAGGATTTGAAGGTCGATTTGAGGTCAGAATTGGATAATTTTTGTATGGTTGGACTCGTATTGGACTGGGTGTTCAGATTTTGTAAGTTTGGTCAAGTTTCGAGGTGCTGGCCCATGGTTGACTTTTTGAGTTGAACTTTTGATTTTCTTTAAAGGTTGAAACTTTATTATCTGAAATTGCTTCCTATTGTTTGTATTCATGGTATTGAGTTGTTTTAGCTACATTCGAATCGTCCGGAGTTGGAATTTCGCGGGAAGGGCTTATTAGGGGATTGAATTAGCTTGCTTGAGGTAAGTATCTTGCCTAACTTTCTGTGGGGGGGAACTACCCCTTTGGATTTTGGATGATTTATGTTATTTGAGTTATGTGAATGACGTGTACATGAGGTGACGAGTGTGTACACAGGCTTATGTGTTGTATTTATATCGGACTAGACTCTTAATCTCTTTCATGCATTAAATTAGAAATTTCAATATCATGTTATATCATCCATTGTTACATTGAACTTGCATGCTTTACTTGATGTTGTTATCACATGCTCTATCCCGTATTGTCAAACATGCTCGTATATGCTTTAATTGACTTTGTTATCTCTCTTATTGTCATGTTATCTCTTTTATTGTCGAGTTATTCTTATTTGGAGTTTTTATTTCATGATGTCCTTCCATGTGTTATTCCATGCATGTAGATGTAGATACTATTTTGTACCGTCTCTTTTATTGTTAAGCTTATGTTTATACATTTAGAGTGGAAATTGTCATTATGTGGAAATACTTTCATTTTGAGTTATTGAAGTTGAAGTTATGAAAGCTTGTTGATTAATGAGATATCTTTCCTAGCTGATAAATTCCCATCCACTTTGTTATTATTGAGATTTTTTTTTACATTGTGGTTGAGCCATGGGTTATATGTTTTGGAAAATTTGGTATTGTTGATTTTGGCAAGTAGTGGCATATGGGAACTTGTGGTGTGAGTTGTTATTTTTTTGTGATATTGATGCTCATGCAGCGGTATAAGGATAGGGGTTAATGTGCATGCGGCGGCATAAGGTGGGATTTATGTGCGTGTTGCTAGTAAGAAATTACTTGAAGCCACGCGATGACATAAGGTGGGCTAATGTGTGTGTAGCTATTCTGAGAAGAATGTTTTCAAGAATATCTAAATGCAAGACTCACGACAGTATAAGGAATGGTTGTGATTGTGAATTGTGAAATGAGGTTATGAGGCGTGGTACCTCGATTGTGATTCTTGTTATACATTCTATGTTAAAAGGCTTGTTGGTTGAACAGTTGTTGTTGTTTTCTCTTTGTGTTTCTTGTATTTGTCCCTATTTGATTACTTGTTGTTCTCACCATGTGTTCACTTCTTGTTGCTTTACCGCCTTACTTTCCATTGTTAGCATACCTTATTGTATTGCTTTATCGTCACTATTTCTCGCTTTCACTATTAGACTATACTATACTTTGTTTAGTTTTTCTTATCCTAGTAGGTGTCTTGATCTGGCCTCGTCACTTCTCTACCGAGGTTAGGCTTGATACATAATGGGTACCGTTGTGGTGTACTCATACTAGGCTTTTGCACATTTATGTGCAGATCCAGGTACATCTGCTTGTGTCAGACGTTAGTGATCGTTCATTATCTTTCAAGAGACTTCAAGGTATACTTGCTCGATGTCCTCAAGCCTCGAAGTCGCCTTCAGTCATTACTTTTTCTACTGTTTATCTTCTACTCAAATAGTGTTGTATTAGAGATTCTTAGATTATTTCTGTGGAGATTATGACTAAGTTCACTGGTTTTGGAAATTTTGTTCTAGATGTTCTGTTTGGGAGTTACTATGAGTTTTATCTTATAATATTAGTTGTTAATTTAATAATGTTAATATTTAATACTAGGCTTACCTAGTCTTAGAGAGTAAGTGCCATTACGATTACCTTAGGTGGGATTTTGGGGTAATGATAAGTTGGTATCAGAGCCCTATGTTCATAGGTGCGGCGTGTTATAAGCAAGTTTAGTAGAGTCTTGCAGATCGGTACAGAGATGTTTGTACTTATCTTCGAGAGGCTACGAAACTATTAGGAAAATTCCACTTATTTGATTCCTTATCGTGCGAATTTGTTGATTTCAAAATGTGAATTTTTGTCTTTCTATTCTCCAGATTGATTGGACACGCACTGCTGGATCCGATGATCAGACACCCGCGCCCTCTGCTAGAGCCGTGAGAGGCCGAGTTCGGGGTGGACGCTGAGGAGGAGCACGTGTTATAACTAGAGCACCTACCCGAGCATCGACTGAGGAGCCACCAGTAGCTCCGGTTGGGGGACTGGCACCCCAGGCGCCTTTTGTCACCCCTTCCCTTTAGCAGACCTTGGCACAACTTTGAGCATGTTCGGCACTCTAGCTTAGGCGGGATTGATTCCCCTTGCACCAGCTACTTCTCAAGCTAGGGGAGGAGCTCAAACTCCCTTGGCCCATACTCTAGAGCAGCGGGTCCATGTTGATCAGGTCCCGAAGGTT
The DNA here is from genome assembly GCA_002018475.1 of Nicotiana obtusifolia. Classification (NCBI taxonomy): domain Eukaryota; kingdom Viridiplantae; phylum Streptophyta; class Magnoliopsida; order Solanales; family Solanaceae; genus Nicotiana; species Nicotiana obtusifolia. Next base: position 164,652 of record MCJB01023278.1, on the reverse strand, counting down.
ATGCTATCGCATCCTACTATTCCAGTTCAACCCTAAGTCAAGGTAGTGGCATCTAAGGAGGAGCAGCTGAGACTTGAGAGGTTCAAGAAGTATCATCCTCCTACTTATAGTGGCACAACTACCTAGAATGCAGATGGTTTTCTAGAGAAGTGCCACCATATTCTCCGCACCATGGGTATTGTGGAGATGAGAGGAGTTACTTTTTCTACATTTCAGCTGTTTGGAGTAGCCTACATGTTATGGCAGGCTTACAAGGAGGGTAACCCAGCCGATGTAGCTTCACTCACTTGGGCACAATTTTTTGAGATGTTATTGAGAGAGTTTGTTCCCCAGAACCTTCGGGATGCATGGCACACGGAGTTTGAGCAGCTGCGCTAGGGTGCCTTGTCACTGTCAGAGTATGTTATCAAATTTAGTGAGTTATCCAAACATGCGCCTACTTTGGTTGCTACAGTCAGAGATCGAGTCCGCAGATTTATCGAGGGGCTCAACTATGGTATTAGATTCAACATGGCTTGAGAGTTGGAGAAGGAAAATCGGTTTCAGTAGGTGGTGGAGAAAGCCCATAGGTTAGAGGGTATGCACGACCGAGAGAGGGAGGACAGGGAGGGCAAGGGGCCTCGACGTACTGAGGATTTAGTGGTTGCCACGCTGCATCTATAGCCCATCATGGCAGAGGATATGTGAGTCGGCCAATTCATTCAGCACTTCCAGCTTCCAGTGCCCCAGCTATTCCAAGGTCTCAGGTTGTCCATTATGCACTGCCATTGTCCAGCTCACCTCCTGTACGGGTTGCTTTCAGTGGTTAGTCCTGCCAACCAGGCTAGAGTCAATTTCAACAGCCACCTCTATCGAGAGCTTATTTTGAATGTGGTGATACTAGACACATGGTGAGGGACTGTCCTAGACTTAGGAAAGGTGCACCTCCATAGACTGCACGGGCTCCACAGATTCCACAGTGTTCACAAGCCATGGTTACAGCTCTAGTTGCCTCCCCACTTGCATCGCTAGCTACGGGTGGAAATAAAGCAGGTGGAGGTCGCCCTAGAGGGGGAGGCTAGGCTAATTTCTATGCTTTTCCGGGATGACGGATGCTGCTACTTTAGATGCTGTCATCACAAGTATTGTTTTGGTCTGTCATAGGGATGCCTCAGTTTTATTTGATTTGGGCTCCACTTACTGATATGTGTCATCTTACTTTGCTCCGTATTTGGATATGTCACATGATTCTTTGAGTACTCATGTATATGTGTCCATGCCCTATGAGCGATTCTATTATTGTAGATCGTGTTTATCGGTCGTGTTTAGTCATTGTTGGTGGTTATGAAAGCATAGTCGATCTGTTGCTACTCAATATGGTAGACTTTGATGTGAACTTAGGCATGGACTGGTTGTTGCCCTATCATGCTATTTTGGACTGTTACTTCAAGACCGTGACCTTGGCTATGCCAAGGTATCCGCGATTAGAGTGGAGGGGAACATTGGATTATATTCCTAGCAGGGTTGTGTCTTTTCTTAAAGCACGACAAATGGTTGAGAAATGATGTGATGTGTACTTAGACTTTGTGAGAGATGACAATGTTGATACTCTTATCGTTGAGTCAGTTCTGGTAGTGAGAGATTTCCTAGATGTATTTCCGGCAGACTTACCAGGCATGCCACCTGATAGGAATATCGATTTTGGTATTAACTTTTTGCCGAGCACTCAACCTATTTCTATTCCACCATATCGTATCGCACCCATGGAGTTGAAGGAATTGAAGGAGCAGCTTCAGGAGTTGCTTGATAAAGGTTTCATCTGGCCAAGTGTCTCACCTTGGGGTGGTCCAAATTTATTCGTGAAGAAGAAAGATGGCTCTATGCGGATGTGCATTAGTTATAGGTAGCTGAACAAAGTTACAGTCAAGATCAAATACCCATTACCGCGCATTGATGACTTCTTCGACCAGCTTCAGGGTGCTAGAGTGTTCTGAAAGATTGATTTGAGGTCAGGGTATCATCAGCTGAAGATTTGGGACTCGGATATCCCGAAGAGTACTTTCAGGACTTGGTATGGTCACTACGAGTTAGTTTCTAGTGATGTCATTTGGGCTGATTAATGCTTCAATAGTATTTATGCATTCGATGAACATTGTCTTCCAGCCATATCTTGATTCTTTCATCATCGTATTCATTCACGACATCTTGGTGTACTCTCGCAGTCGAGAGGATCATGAACATCATTTGAGGATAGTGCTCTAGACCTTAAAGGAGCAGAAGTTATATACAAAACTTTTAAAGCAACGCTTGTTGATTCGAGAGATGAGGTCTTTCTTTTGCTCTCGGTACATGTTTGGCTAGGTATGCTAACATATTCCGCTTACTGAAGAAATGACCCAACACCACCACTTGGGCGACCATTCGGCGACACTAACGGAGATGATGGTAACACCGGCAAGTGTAATTTAACAGAAGAGGATTCCACTGAAGTTTGCTAGCTTTTTACCTTCAAAATTTCAATCAATTGAGGAGGGGAATTAAAATGATGCTGACCTTGAGGATACCAAACAGGAATCTACTATTAGGGGAGGTAAAAATGAGCAAGTGAAGAAGGAAATACATGCACCTCGCAGACTCCAACTTTCTGAAATTGGTACTACTACACATCCAACACCTATGGAGGCGAGGGACACAATTGAGAAGAGTGATGGTATGGTGAATAATCATGCTCGCAAATGGGGAAACCTCTTACTTACGTTCCTCCTTTGATGAGGGATGGTAAATTGGTGGTTAAAATCGTAGATATCAAATCCAAGGAGGAATTATGTACCTCGGACCTTATTGGATATGTGCTTGGTGATACTCCACTTGCTCGATCAATGGACAATTATGTTGCTGCAGTATGGAATTTTGTTACAACACCTAAGATACTGTACTATGATGAAGGGTACTACGTTTTTAAATTCCATACAGTAGAAGATAAAGATTTGGTTATGCATGTTGGCCCTTATTCATATTGTAATAAGCCTTTCATATTGAAGAACTGGGAAATAGATTTCTACTTTGATCTGTAATTCCTGAGTACCATCCTTATGTGGATGAAGTTCCCAGGCTTTGCAGTCGGTTATTGGTCTCCTAAAGCCTTGAGCAAATTGTCCAATGGAGTAGGCAAACCTTTGTATACAGAGAAGTTTACTGTAGAACTGGAGAATATCTCATATGCTTGAGTATTAGTTGAAGCAGATGTGTCTCATCCCCTACCAGAGTGTATTGAGATTGACACACCCTTTGGTGCATCTCAACAGCAGGTGGCATATGATTGAAAACCAAAGTTTTGTGTAGACTACATAAAATTTGGGCATGACTCATCTGCCTGTAGAAGGAATATAGAAGATCACAAGGAAGAAGCCTTTAAGGAAGTGGCTAAGAAGAGAATGAGAAGGAATAGGAAGAAACCTAAAGCAAATGGTCCGGACTGGCAAGCAAAGATACCAAGCACCAAGTAGCAAGTTCAATTGGGAGGAATTGATTCAGGGACTAGCCAGGTTGAGGCACATCAGCATGTCTCCGTGCCTTCAGAAGGAGTTTCTCCTAATAAACATAGTGTGATAGTGCAGATAAGTAAAAGAACAAAGGGCAAAGCCATATCTAGAGAAACTACTAAATGGAGATCACGGTAGCAAAATGCATGATCTTAATTCCTATGAGAATGCAGATTGTTAATAGCTTTGCATCCCTAGGAGCCTAATACTACAAGGGGTTGTCCTGTATGTGCACCGAGGATGACAGATCCTAACACAAAGAGTTGAAGTTCTTTCTAGCAAGACATAAAGTAGACATTATGGGTTGTGTGGAAACCATATTCAAAGAAAGAAAAGCAGGACAGATCCTTCAGAAAGCAGCTAAAGGATGGAAATATTGCTGTAATTACAACACAACAGTTAATGGCAGAATTTGGCTCTTATGGAGAGATCATATCACTATTCAGATATTAGAAATACAGGCACAATATATACATTGCTCAGTAGAGGATGTCACTGGCCACATTAGCACAATACTCACTATGGTATATGCAAAGAATGCACTACAACACAAGGAGGAATTGTGGAATGAATTACAGCAGGTTGGGGCGCCTATAAGTGCATCATGGATTCTCAGTGCGGACTTCAACAATGTTCTATCTACTGAGGATAGAATTGGGCAACCAGTTACAATGACAGAGATCCAAGGCTTCCAGGGATTACATAATAACTTTCAACTGACTCCACTAAGATCAATAGAATGATATGTCATATGGTTTTATAAGAAACATATTACCAACAGAGTCTATGGTAAGATAGATTAGGAATTAGGCAACCTCTCTTGGTTACAACAATATGGGCATGTGGAAGCTAAATTTCTAAACCCAGGATCATCTGATCACTCCTTTGTCCTCTTGAGGTGTGGAAAACAGAGGTGACTACACCCCAAACCTTTCAAATTGTTTGTTAATGTAATGGAACAACCTGAGGTTCATGCAGTAGTACACTGGGTGTGGCATCAGAATCATGGTGCAGATGCTATGGCTAGCATATGCAGCAAGCTGCAAGAGTTGAAGCATGAGCTAAAGGACTTGAATTGCTATATGGCTTCATATGCACAAAGACTGAATCAAGCTAGGCAACATTTAAAGGTTGTATAAGCCACTATACTCACTCAACCTTTTTTCCAAAGTGTTTGTTTGCTAAGATTGATAAATGGAGTATTATTAAAGAACAAGTCCTCAAAAACAAATCAAGGGAAAGTTGGATCATGTGTGGAGACACCAACTCTAAGTACTTTCATGACAATGGAAGATCTAACAAAGTAAAAACACAATCACATATGTATATACAAACACATGGATAAAGCTCGCAGACCCTACTCAGGTCGAAACTGAATTTACTATAGTTTTTACTGCGCTAATAGGAACCTACAGTGGGCACACTCCTTGTCCAAACTCAGAAGTTATAAAAAAAAGGGCCTTGCTTGACTATGAAACTGAAATGTGCCTTGATCCAGGCAGTGACAACAAAATAGATATACATAACAATTAAAGACACGCCAGCAGACAAAGCTCCAGGGGTTGATGGTTACCCTATAGCGTTTTTCACCAAAAAATTGGACCTAGTGAAGGAAGAGGTTTATGCTGCAGTACAAAGCTTCTTTGAAACAGGGAAAATCTTGAGGAAGGTGAACTGCACAACAATTACATTGATTCCTAAAGTCAACTCACCATCTCAGGTTAAAGACTATAGGCCTATTGCTTCTTGTAATACCTTGTACAAGATTATTTCCAAGGTCTTACAACTAAGAATTAAGAAGGTGATTGGTAACCTAATTGGGCACTCACAGTCTGTATTTATAGAAGGAAGAAGGATCATTGAAAACATTCTTTTCAATCATGAATTGTTCAAAGGGTACAATAGAAAAGGTGTCTCTCCTAAATGCATCATGAAAGTGGACTTAAGAAATGCCTATGATAGTGTAGATTGGAGGTTTCTAAGAAGAATGCTTATTGACATTGGGTTTCCTTTCAAATTCATTGAATGGATTATAGAATGTGTTACCACTGTCTCATACTCATTAGTATTGAATGGTGGCCTCACAAAACCACTTCAAGGTAAAAGAGGGATTCAACAAGGGGATACTATGTCCCCATACCTATTTGTCATGGCTAGGAGTACCTACAAAGAAAAGTGATACAACTAGTAGAGAATGGTGCTTTCAATTTTCATCCTAGATCGAGTAAACTGGGCATCATTCATATCTGCATTACACATGATTTTCTGATGTTTTGTAGAGCAGACATTGAATCTATCAAAATCCTCTAGGGTAGTTGTCAGAGATTTTCTGCAGCTTCTGGGTTACAAGCAAACACTAATAAAAGCTCTATTTACTTAGCTTGGGTGGCTGCATATGAAAGACATACTATTCTGCAATTACTGGGATTTGAAGAAGGTACTCTTCCTTTCAAGTATCTGGGAGTACCACTGTCATCCAAAAAGCTAAGTGTTCATCAATGTCTTCCCCTAATAGAGAAGATCACAACAAGAATCAATTGTCGGTCTACCAAGCTGCTTTCATACTCTTGAAGGTTACAATTGATCAAGTTAGTTCTATTTTGTATTCAGACCTAATGGGCACAAATATTCCCCCTCCCCAAGAAGGTTATGAAAATGATTGAAACAATGTGCAGATCATTCCCATGGACTGGTGTAGCCTCCACCACAAAAGGAGCACTGATATCTTGGGATAAGATTTGTATGCCCCAAACTGCTGGAGGCCTTAATTTCATCAATCTATCTGTATGGAACAAAGCAACTATACTCAAGCAATTATGGGCTGTAGCAATTAAAAATGATTGTTTGTGGATAATATGGGTACACAATTACTACATCAAAAGTCAAAATCTGGAGTACATGCCCACACCTAAGGCTGCAGCTTAGGTGATCAGGAAATTTCTAGAGACAAGAGAGGCACTTAGAGTCAGACCATGCAGGGCTCCTTGCTTGATAAACTGAAGATATTGCAGGTGCAAGAGCAATTTTCGATTAAACAAGCCTATTTAATGTTGATAGCCCAGTATCAAAAGGTTCCTTGGAAGAGCATAATCTTGCAGTCAAGTATCCTTCCCCGATTCAAATTCATTCTATGGTTGGCTACGCATGAAAGACTAGCCACAGTGGGTAGATTATAAAAAATTGGTGTGCATGTGACTTAAGATTGTGCATTTTGCAAAGCAGTTACTGAAACATTGGAGTGTCTATTCTTTGAATGTCCTATAACTAGGAATGTGTGGAGCACATTGCTGGTGTGGTTAGGCATGGGAATGGAATACAGATGGCTAGAAAGGGGAGCTCAATTGGGCATGTCGCATGTCTATGAAGAATACAGGGCAAGGTATCATATCTAGCTATGTGTTTGCTATGCTACTATACATCACATGGAGGGAAAGAAACCTAATTAGATTCCAGCAACGTACATTTGAGAAACAAAGAGTATGTAGAGAAATTTCCCTTCATGTGCACACTAGAGATAGAAGATATCCTTCATGGCAGCACACATTACGTAGAAAGACTTTTGATTAATAGAATTTGACTTTTAATCAAAACAAATCTCAAAGAGTGAACTCTGGCTTGATTTGGTGGGGTCATGTGGTGTCGAGTGAGGGGATTAAAGTAGATCCAAAGAATACTGAAGCAGTTCAGAGTTGGCATAGACCGTCTTCAACTATTGAGATCTGGAGTTTTCCTTGCTTGGTCGGATATTATCCTCAATTTGTGGAGGGTTTCTTGTCCATTGCTGCACCTTTGACCAGGTTGAGCCGGATAGGTGCTTCATTCAGGTGGTCCGACGAGTGTGAGGAGAGCTTTCAGAAGCTTAAGACTGCCTTGACCACAGCTCTAGTCATGGTTTTGCCTTTAGCATCGGGTTTATATAATATTTATTGTGATGCTTCGTGGATTGGTATTTGGTGTGTTGATGGAGGAGGGTAGGGTGATTGCATATGCTTCGCGTCAGTTGGAGCCCCATGAGAAGAACTACTCCGTTCATGTTCTAGAGTTGACGGCTATAGTTCACGCATTGAAGATTTGGAGGCATTATCTCTATGGTGTGTCTTGTGAGGTATTCACGGATCATCGGAGACTATAACACTTTAAATAAAAGGACCTAAACTTTAGGAAGCGGAGGTGGTTAGAGCTGTTAGAAGACTATGATATCACTATTATGTACCATCCCAGTAAGCCAATGTTGTGGCCAGTGCCTTGAGTAGGAAGACAGAGAGTATGGGTAGGCTTGCATATATTCCAGTTGGTGAGAGGCCATTAGAATTGGATGTTTAGGCATTGACCAATCAGTTTGTGAGATTGGATGTTTCAGATCCCATCCGGATTCTTGCTTGCGTGGTTTCTCGTTCTTCTTTGTATGAGCGCATCACAGAGCGCCAGTATGACGACCCCTACTTGCTTATATTTAAGGACATGGTGCAGCACGGTGATGCCAAGGAGGTTTCTATTTGAAATGATGGGGTGTTGTGGATGTAGGGCCGGATATGTGTGCCCGATGTGGATGGGCTGTGTGAGTTGATCCTTGAAGAGGCCGAAAGTTTGTGGTATTCCATCCATCCAGGTGCCTTTAAGATGTATCAGGATTTGCCTACAACAGCAGCTACTAATCAAGTATTCAGATGGCTCCTTATGTGGCCTTATATGGGAGACGATGTCGTTCTTTAGTTAATTGGTTTGAGCCTGGAGAGGCTATGTTGTTGGGCACTAATTTGGTTCAGGATGCCTTGGAGAAAGTCAAGTTAATTTAGGATCGGCTTCATACAGCATAGTCTAGGCAGAAGAGATATGCTGATCGGAAGGTTCGTGATGTAGCATTCATGGTGAGAGAGATGGTTTTTCTGCGGGTTTCACCCATGAAGGGTGTGATGAAGTTCGGGAATAAGGGCAAGTTGAGCCCTAATTATATTGGTCCATTTGAGATCCTTCAAAGAGTGGGGGAGATGGCCTACAAACTTGCATTGCCACCAGCTTATTGGCAGTTCACGCGGTGTTCCATGTTTTCATGCTCCGAAAGTATAATGGTGATCCATCCATGTATTAGATTTCAGCTTAGTCCAACTAGACAAGGATTTGACTTATCTTGAGGAGCCGATGGCCATTTTGGGCAGGCAGATTTGAAAGTTGAGGTCAAAGAACACTGTTTCAGTGAAGGTTCAATGGAGGAGTCAACCAATCGAGGAGGCGACTTGAGAGACCCAGCACGATATGTGTAGCCGCATCCTCACCTTTTCAGCACTTCATGTATGTCTCTATACTTGTTCGAGGATGAACATTTATTTTAAGAGAGGGAGAACGTAACGACCCGGCCAGTCGTTTTGAGTATTGTAGCCATGTTCCCCTATTTATTGCCTCATATATGTTAAATTGTGGTTATGTGACTTGTTGAAGTGGTTGGTTCAGTTTTGGGTGAGTTTCGGAGTGAATTGGAATACTTAGTCCTAAAGTTGGAAGCTTAAGTTGAATGTGTTGACTGAAGTTTGACTTTTGTATAGACGACTCTGGAATTGAGTTTTGATGGTTCCAATAGCTTCGTATGGTGATTTTGGTGTTAGGCGTATGTATGGATATTGATTTGGAAGTCCGTAGGTTGGTTTGAGCCTTTTTGGCGAAAGTTGGAAAGTTGAAAGTTTGAAAGGTTGATAGGTTTGACTGATGGTCGACTTTATTGATATCAGGCTTGGATTGTAATTCCCGGATTTGGTATACATCCGTTGTGTCGTTTGGATCTTGCATGCAAAATTTGAATTCATTCAGAGTTGGTTTGATATGATTCAGAATTAGTTTTAGAAGTTAAATGTTCATTGATTCAATAGGCTTGAATTGGGGTTCGATTCATATATTTGATATTATTGGATGTGATTTAAGGCCTCAAGTAGGTTTGTTTAAGGTTTAGAGACTTGATGGTATGTTTGGACGGGGCCCGTGGGCTCGGGGTGTGATTCGGACTAAATTTGGGTTCATTTTTGACTTAGGATGATTATTGAAGAAAACTGAGTTCGGGAGTCATTGCACCTGCGGTAGACTTGGCCGCAGGTACATCCAGAGATCGCAGAAGCAAAGACAGGATGGCCAGGGGAAAGTCGCAAGTGCGCACGCACAGAAGCAGCGACTAGTCTCAGAAGCGGATTTTGGTCATGTGGCTTAGGGCCATAGGTGCGGTCAGGTTCCGCAGAAGCGGACGCGCAGGTGTGCTCTTGGTCCGCAGAAGCGGCAGCACAATTTCGCCTTTTTTCCACAGAAGTAGAATTTTCTGAGCCTTAGTTGATACCGCATTTGCGATGCATGTGGAGTCGCAGAAACGACCAATTGTCCACAGAAGTAGAAATTATTGGGCAGAAAAGGGTGTAATCGAGGGTTTTATTTCATTTTCTACATTTTGAGTTAGAGAGCTTGATTTTGGGCAATTTTGGAGGGGATTTTCAAGGGTTAGATGGGGGTAAGTGTTTTTTTGACTCGGTTTTGTTTATTAATCATGATTTCATCGTTGTTTTTACCATTAAGTTAATTATTTGAGGTTGAGAACTTAGGGATCTTTGTAAAATCTTTCCTAAACCGTAAATTGAGGATTTGAAGGTCGATTTAAGCTCGGAATTGGATAATTCCAGTATGGTTGGACTTGTATCGGTATGGGTGTTCGGATTTGGTAAGTTTTATCGGGTTGCGAGGTACGGTATCGGGGTTGGCTTTTATGAGTTGACTTTTTTATTTTCTTTAAAGATTGAAACTCTATTATCCGAAAACTCTTCCTATGGTTTGTATTTATGGTATTAAGTTATTTTGGCTAGATTCAAGCTGTCCGGAGTTGGATTTTTGTGGGAAAGGCTTGTTAGGAGATATATTTAGCTTGCTTGAGTTAAGTATCTTGCCTAACTTTGTGTGGGGGAACTACCCCTTTGGACTTAGGTTGATTTGTGTTATTTGAGTTATGTGAAAGACGTGTACACAAGGTGACGAGTGTGTACACGGGCTTATGTTAGTATTTTGACCGGACTAGACTCTTAGGCTCTTTCGTGCATTAAACTAGAAATTGTAATATCATGTTATATCTTCCATAGTTAAATTGCTCTTACATGCCTTAGTTGATGTTGTTATCATATGCTCTATCTCTTATTGTCAAACATGCTCTTACATTCTTTGATTGCCTTTGTTATCTCTCTTATTTTCATGTTACTTCTTTTATTGTCGAATTACTCTTATTTGGTGTTGTTGTTTTATGATATCCTTCCATGTTGAGTTATTCCATGCATGTAGATGTAGATACTATTTCATACCATCTCTTTATTGAGAGTACTCGCCCCGATCCCCTATTTATTGCTCCTTTTATCTTATTTTGTGGTTACTTGAATTGTCAGGTTTCTTGGTGTCAGGTTCGGGAGAATTTTGGAGTGGAATGGAACATATAGTCCCTAAAAAGGAAGTTTAAGTTGTAGGATCGTAGTTTGATTTGTGTGAAGACGACTCCGGAATGGAGTTTTGTCGGTTCGAATAGCTCTAAGGGTGATTTTGTTTCTTTTGAGCATGTCCGGATGTTGATTTAAAGGTCCATAGGTCATATCAGCGTTAATTGGCAAAAGTTGAAAAGTTGGAAGATTTTTGAAAAGTTTGACCTGGAGTGGATTTTTTGATATCGGGGTTGGATTCCGATTTCGAAAGTTGGAATAGGTCCATGATGTCAATTATGACTTAAGTGTAAAGTTTAAGGTCAATCAGACTTGATTTGATAAGTTTCTGCCGTGCGGATTGTTATTGTGGCACGAGGATTTTGCCGTGCGGATTGTTATTGTGGCATGAGGTTTCTGCCGTGCGATTGTTGTTATAAAGAGATATTGTGAGATATCTACTCTTGGGACTAAGAGGTGGTACCTCGGGAGTGCCCTTGTTGATTTCCTCTACCTGCGGTATTGTTTGTTGTTGTTGTTGTTGTTGTTCCTTAACTTGTAAGATTCTGGCTTCCTTATGTGTTGTATTTGTCTTCTTGATTCCTGTGTTAGTACCTTTCGTAAATTTCTTTTATTACATTTCCTTGTCACTCAATTATTTCAGTATAACTTCTGCCGTATTTCTTATTAGTTCTAGTGGGGCCCTAACCTGATCTCGTCATTACTCTACCGTGGTTAGGCTGGCACTTACTGGTTACCATTATGGTGTACTCATACTATGATTCTGCACATGTTTTTGTGCAGATCGAGGGGCATCCTATCAGCTTCAATATTAGAGTGTTGAGCTACTGCTTGGAGACTTCAAGGTACACCTGCCCGCGTCCGTAGGCCTCGGAGTCCCCTTCTACCTAGTTCTTTTTCTTATTTCTTTACATCTTTATAGACAATGATGTATAGGAGTTTTCCACACTATATCTCGATCTTGTGACTTATATTTCACCAGGTTTTGGGATTTGTACATGTTGAGCGGCAGTTTTCATACATAAAGCTGTTGATTTTCGCTATTTATGTTATTATTTTAGTTATTCCACATATTTGTTAGACTTACCTAATCTTAGAAACTAGGTTCCATCACGACATCTTAAGGAGGGAATTCGGGTCGTGACAAGTTGGTATCAAAGCTCTAGGTTCATAGGTGTTATATGTCACAAGCAGGTTTAGTAGAGTCTCGTGGATCAGAGTGGAGACGTCTGTACTTATCTTCGCGAGGCTATGGATTTGTCAGGAAAAGCTTCTCTTCTTTGATTCCTTATCGTGCAAAAATTTTGACTTCGGATTCTAACTTCCTGTCTTTCTATTCTCTTACAGATGGTGAGGACACGTATAGTTGGATCAAATGACCAAACACCCCCGCCGCTTGCTAGAGCCATAGGAGGTTAGGGCCAGGGTGGAGGTCGAGGACGTCCACGTGGTCCAGCTAGAGCACCCGCACGAACTGCTACAGAGGAGCCACCAGTAGTTCCAGTTGGAGGGCAGACACTTGAGACGCCTGTTAATGCACCAGCCCTCCAGGAGACTTTCGCCCAGTTCTTGAGCATTTCAACACTTTGGCTCAGGCAGGGTTGATACCACTTGCTCCTGCCAAATCTCAGGCTGGGGAAGGAGCACAGACTCTCGCTGCCCGTACCCAAGAGCAGCAGGTCCATGTTGACCAGGTTCCAGAGGTCATACCAGTGCAGCCGGTAGCCCCAGTTCAGCCCGAGGTTAGAACAGCTGTTTCTGAGGAGGAGCAGCTCAGGCTCGAGAGGTACAAGAAGTAACACCCTCCTACTTTCAGTGGCTTGGCGTCAGAGGATCCAGGGTCTTTTTGAGGAGTGCCACTGTATCCTCCGTACTATGGGTGTTGCGGAGTCTGCTGGGGTTGCTTTCACTAGGTTCCATCTTAGGGTAGCAACTTATTAGTGGTGGCGAGCATATGTGTTGAGTAGTACGGCCGAGGCAGATTCATTCTCTTGGACTTAGTTCTCAGATATGTTCTTGAGGGAGTATGTTCCCCAGAGTCTCAGAGATGAATGGCGCACAGAGTTTGAGCAGTTGCGCCAGGGTTCTATGATCGTGCCGGAGTATGCGGTCCGATTTAGTGATTAAATAAAGGGGCTCAACCCCAGTATCAGATTTAGCATGGCCCGAGTGTTGGAGATGGACATCGCATAACAACAGGTAGTGGGGATTGCTAGGTGATTGGAGGGTATGCTAACTCGAGAGAGAGAGGAGAGAGAGGCCAAGAGGTCTCGAGAGTCCGGCGCTTATAGTGGTGCTCGTGCCAAAGCTGCAGCTTGTCAAGGTAGGGTCTATGTGAGTTGCCCCGTTCATTCAGCACTTTCAGGTGGCACTAGTATTCCGGCCACTCCTACGCTCCAGGCTTCCTATTATGCAGCGCCATTACCTAGTGCATCTCCCGCGCGGGGTGCTTTCAACGGTCAGTCCATCCAATCAGGCCCGAGCCAGCCAAATCATCCACATCCTTCGAGAGATTTTTTTTAGTGTAATGACACTCGTCATATGGTGAGGGATTGCTCCAGATTCAGGCAGGGTGCACCTCCACAGACTACTCAGGCACCGCATCTCCACCGGGTCCTCAGGATATGGTTACAGCACCAGCCACCACCCCACCGGCACAGCCGGCTCAAGGTGGAGGTTGAGCAGGTAGAGGTCGTCCTAGAGGGAGAGGCCAGGCCAGATATTAAATGCTAGGACAGAGGAGTTGCATCCGACTCTGTCATCACTGGTATTGTTCCGGTCTGTCATAGAGATGCATCTGTTTTATTTGATCCAGGCTCCACTTATTCCTACGTGTCATCTTATTTTTCTCCATATTTAGATGTATCCCGCGATTCTTTGTGTTCTCCTGTCTTTGTGTCTACATTTGTGGGAGATTCTATTGTTGTTGACCGCGTGTATCAGTCGTGTTTGGTTGTTTTTAGTGGCTTTGAGACCAGGGCCGATTTATTGTTGCTTAGTATGGTGGATTTTGATGTTATTTTGGGCATGGACTGGTTGTCACCCTATCATGCTATTCTTGATTGTCACGCCAAGACGATGACGTTGGCTAGGTCTACCGCGATTAGAGCGGAGAGGTAATTCAGATTATGTTTCTAGAAGGGTTGTTTCATTTCTAAAGGCTAAGCGGATGGTTGAGAAGTGGTGTTATGCGTATCTGGCATATGTGAGGGATGTTAGTGTTGATACTCCTACCATCGAGTCAGTTCCAGTAGTGAGGGATTATCCAGACATATTCCCGGCGGATCTTCCGGACATGCCGCCCGATAGGGGTATCGAATTTATTATTGATTTGTTACCGGGCACTCAGCCCATTTCTATTCCACCCTATCGTATGGCCCCACCAAAGTTGAATGAGTTAAAGGAACAATTAGAAGAGTTGCCTGATAAAGGATTCATTCTGCCTAGTGTGTCGCCTGTGGGTGCTCCATTCTTATTTGTAAACGTGAATTGATTATCGCTAGTTGAGAAAGATTACAGTGAAGAACATGTATCCATTACAATGTATTGAAGACCTATTTGATTAGCTTCAGGGTGCCAGAGTGTTCTCTAAGTTCGACTTGCATTCAGGCTATCCTCAGTCGGAGATTCGGGAGCCAGATATCTCGAAGACTACCTTCAAGACTCGATGTGGTCATTACGAGTTTGTGATGTCTTTTGGGCTAACCAACACCCCAGAAGCATTCATGCACTTGATGAATTGTGTATTTTAGCCATATCTTGACTCGTTCGTCATTGTATTTATTGAAGACATTCTGTTGTACTCCTAGAGCCGGGACCATCATGAGCAGCACCTGAGGACTGTGCTTCAGACCTTGAGAGAAAAGAAATTATATACAAAATTTTCAAAGTGTGAATTCTGGCTAGATTCAGTGACATTTTTGGGTCATGTAGTATCAAGTGAGGGGATTAGGGTAGATCCGATGAAGATTAAAGCAGTGTAGAGTTGGCCCAGACCGTCCTCAGCTACTGAGATCTGAAGTTTTCTTGGCTTGGCGTAGTATTATCGTCGATTTGTAGAGGGTTTCTCGTCTATTGCAGCACCTATGACCAGGCTGACCTAGAAGGGCGGTCCGCTTAGGTGGACCGAAGAGTGTGAGGAGAGCTTTCAAAAGCTCAAGACTGCTTTGACTGCAGTCCCAGTGTTGGTATTGCCTACTGGTTCGAGGTCCTATACGGTGTATTGTGATGCATCGCACAATGGTTACGGCGTGGTGTTGATGCAGGATGGTAGGGTGATTGCCTACGCGTCTAGACAGTTGAAGGTGCATGAGAAGAACTATCATGTCCATGACCTGGAGTTAGCAGATATTGTTCATGCCTTGAAGATCTGGCAGCACTATTTTTATGGTGTCCCTTGTGGGGTCTACACCGATCACCAAAGTCTACAACATTTGTTTAAATAGAAGGATTTTATCTTGCGGCAGCAGAGGTGGTTGGAGTTTCTTAAGGACTATGATATCACCATTCTCCATCATCCCGGGAAGGCCAACATAGTGGCCGATGCCTTGAGTGGCAAGGCGGAGTGTTGCGGCAGCTTAGCATATCTACCGGTAGTAGAGAGGCCATTAGCCTTGAATGTTCAGGCCTTGGTCAATTAGTTTGTTAGATTGGATGTTTCTGAGCCGAGCCGAGTTTTGGAGTGTGTGGTTTCTCAGTCTTCTCTTTATAACTGTATCATAGGGCGTTAGTATGATGACCCCCATCTGCTTGCCGTCAAGGACACGGTTCAGCATGGTGATGCCAAAGAGGTCACTATTGGAGAGGACGGGGTATTACAGATGCAGGGAAAACTATGTGTGCCCAATGTAGATGGCTTGCATGAGTTGATTCTCCAGGATGCTCACAGTTCGCGGTACTCCATCATCCAGGTGCCGCAAATATATATCAAGACTTGAGGCAGCACTATTGGTGGAGGCGGATGAAGAAGGACATAGTGTAATATGTAGCTCGGTGCCTAAACTGTTAGCAGGTGAAGTATGAGATCATCAGCCCGGTGTATTGCTTTAGAAGCTAGAGATTCTGGAGTAGAAATAGGAGTGGAGCACTATGGGTTTGGTTGTTGGGCTCCCACGGACTCAGAGAAAGTTCGTTGCAGTTTGGGTTATTGTGGATAGATTGACCAAGTCAGCTAATTTTATTCTTGTGGTTACTACTTACTATTCGGAGCAACTGGCTCAGGTTTACATTCGCGAGATAGTCAGGCTTCATGGTGTGCTGGTATCTATCATCTCTGATCGGGGTACACAGTTTACATCACGGTTCTGGAGAGACGTACAACATGAGTTGGGTACTCGGGTGGAGTTGAGTACAGCATTTCACTCTCAGACAGACGGACAGTTCGAGCACTATTCAGATATTGGAGGATATGCTCTGTGCGTGTGTGATGGATTTTGGGGGTTCTTAGGATCAGTTTTTGCCACTTCCGGAGTTTGCCTACATCAACAATTATCAGTCGAGCATTCAGATGGCCCCATATGAGGCTTTGTATGGTAGGCGGTGTCGGTCCCTGGTGGGTTGGTTTTGAGCCGAGTGAGGCTAGACTATTAGGTAAAGACTTGGCGCAGGATGCTTTGGAAAAGGTTAAATTGATTCAGGCTCGACTTCGTACAGCCCAGTCCAGACAGAAGAGTTATGCGGATCGGAAGGTACGCAACGTTGCATTCATGGTTGGGGAGCGGTTCTTGCTCCGGGTTTTGTCCATGAAGGGCGTTACAAGGTTTAGGAGGAAGGGAAAGTTGAGCCCTAGGTATATATGGCCTTTTGAGATTCTTGAGAGGGTTGAAGAGGTGGCTTACAAACTTGCACTACCACTTAATCTCTCTGTAGTTCATCTATTGTTCCATATTTCCATGCTCCGGAAGTATCACGGCGATCCGTCTCATGTGTTAGACTTCAGCTCAGTCCAGTTAGACAAGGATCTATCATATGTTGAGGAGCCGATGGCCATTTTGGACAGGAATGTTCGAAAGTTGAGGTCGAAGAGCATCGCTTTAGTGAAGGTTTAGTGGAGGGGTTAGCCAGTCGAGGAGGCAACTTGGGAGACCGAGCATGATATTCGTAGTCGTTATCCCCATCCTTCACCACTTTAAGTAAGTCTCTATACTCAGTCTAGGACGAGCATTTGCTTTAAGAGGAGAAGGATGTAACGACCTGGCCGGTCGTTTGAGTGTGCTAGCCCCGATCCCCTATTTGTTGCTCCCTCTATCTCATTTTATGGTTACTTGACTTGCGGGGGTTCTTGGTGTCGTGTTCGGGAGAGTTTCAGAGTGGAATGAGACACATAGTCCCTGAAAAAGAAGTTTAAGTCATAGGAATTGACAGTAGTTTGACTTGTTTGAACACGACTTTGGAATGGAGTTTCGTCAGTTCCAATAGCTTCGTGGGGTATTTTTATCTTATGAGCGTGTCCAGATATTGATTTAGAGGTCCATAGGTCATTTTGGTGTTAATTAGCGAAAGTTGGAAAGTTGGAAGATTTTCGAAAAGTTTGACCGGGAGTGGACTTTTTGATATCAGGGTCGGATTCCGATTCACGGAAGTTGGAGTAGGTCCGTAATGTCAATTATGATTTGTGTGTAAAATTTGAGGTCAATCGGTCTTGATTTGATAGGTTTCGGCATCGAATATAGAAGTTAGGAGTTCAAAAGTTCATTAGGCTTAAATCAATGCGCAATTCGTGGTTTTAGAGTTGTTTGATGTGATTTGAAGGCTCGACCAAGTTCGTATGATGTGTTTGGACTTGTTGGTATAATTGGTTGAGGTCTCGGGGGCCTCGGGTGTGATTCAGACCATGTTCGACACATTTTGGAACATTATGATTTTTGAAATCTGGTGCTTTTGGTTTCCTCCTACACGTTCGCGAAGGTGTTCCCGTATTCGCGTAGAGTCTTTTGATATGGCTGGAAATTTACCCTTCGTGTTCGCGAATATGGCCATGCATTCGCGAAGGGGTCAAGTCTTGGTGCTTTGCGATCGCGCACTGGGGCACGCGTTCGCGAAGAAGAGAAACAGCTAGGTGGACCTCAGGCCTCGGCCTACGCGTTTGCGAGTAAGGCTCCTCGTTCCTGGGGGCCTGGTACCAATGGTAATCGCATTTGCGAGTGGAACCTCGCGTTCGCGTATGTGGAATCTGGGCAGTAATTTTTTGTGATTCGCGAACGTGAGGCAATTTCCGCATTCGCGAAGAAGGATTTAATTGGCAGCAGATTAAAATTCCAAAAATCGAGGGTTAATGTCATTTTTCACCATTTGGATTTGAGAGCTCGGATTAAAGAGATAATATGAGGGATTTTCAGAGGGATTGTTGGGGTAAGTTTTCGTAACTCATTTTTGATTAATTTCAACTAATCTATCTTCGATTTCTTTATTTAATTAAGGATTTGGGTTGAATAATTTGGGGGAAAAGGTGTAAAGTTCTTAGACCAAATTCTTGAGTTTTGCAAGGCCAAATGAGGTCGGATTTGGATAATTCTTGTATGGTTGGACTCGATAACGAATGGGTGTTCCGATTTTATAATATTGGTCAGGTTCCAAGATGTGGGCCAGGGTCGACCTTTTGGAGCGAATTTTCAATTCTTTGCTAAAATCATAATTTCATTATTTAGATTAGTTTTCTATAGTTATATTTATGGTATGTAATTGCTTTTTGCTAGATTTGAGCCGTTCGGAACCGGAAAATCGAGGAAAACGCCTTCTTGTTGATTGATTGAGCGACGTTTAGGGTAAGTGACTTGTCTAACCTTGCGTGGGGGAAATTTTCCTTAGGATTTGGTACTACTATGATGATTTGCAATATGTGAAGGCCGTTTATGCGAGGTGACGAGTGCGTATTCGGTCCAAATGTTGAAAATCTGGTTTTTGCTAAGTAATTTTCTTCTATTTCCTAAATTGAGTTACTCTAGCATGTGTAGTCATCATGTTTAGCCTAATTTCATATATCTACGCGTCTTATCTCTTATTTGCAATTTGTACAACATGCTTAGTTGAATTTCTTGCTTCCTTGGTTCCGTATTCATTATTTAACTGTGGAATTCTTTGCCTGAAATATCATTGTTTCATTTGTTAAGTTTTGGTTTTCGTGATTATTGTTGAGGTGATTTGTTTGGTTGTGGCATGAGGTTTCTGTCGTGCAATTGTTATTATAAGGAGATATTGTGAGATATTTACTTTTAGGACTACGAGGCGGTACCTCGGGAGTGCCCTTGTTGATTTCCTCTACTTGCTGTGTTATTTGTTGTTGTTGTTGTTCCTTAACTTGTAAGATTTTGGCTTCCTTATGTGTTGTATTTGTCTGCTTGATTCCGTGTTAGTACCTTCCGTAAATTTCTTTTATTACATTTCCTTGTCACTTAATTATGTCATTATAACTTTTGCATTGTTTCTTATTAGTCCCAATGGGGCCGTGAACTGACCTCGTCATCACTTACCGAGGTTAGGCTTGGCACTTACTGGGTACCGCTGTGGTGTACTCATACTATGCATCTGCATTTTTTCTTGTGCATATCCAGGTGCATCTTATCAGCCTCCATAATAGAGTGTCGAGCTGCTGCTTGGAGACTTGAAGGTACACCTGCCCGTGTCTGCAGGCCTCGCAGTCTTTCCACCTTATTTTGTTTTCTTATTTCTTTATATCTTTATAGACATTGATGTATAGAAGCGTTCCATATTGTATATAGAGCTTGTGACTTATATTTCACCGGGTTTTTGGATTTTTACATGTTAAGCGGCAGTTTTCATTTATATAGTTGTTGATATATGCTATTTAAGCTATTATTTCAGTTATTCAGCATATTTGTTAGGCTTACCTAGTCTTAGAGACTAGCTGCCACACGACATCTTATGGAGGGAATTCGAGTCGTGACAAAAGCGAGATTCTTTTGTGGGTCAATATGCATGGTAAATTGGACAATAATAGTATGCATTAGCGAAGTCATAGTTGGTTGATGGAATCCATGTCTTCGTCTTGAGATTGATGATACACCTTTATGAAAGCTTATAAGTTTTCATGTGTAAATACTGCACATGGATTTTGTATTTGTCACATGAAATAAGTTAAGTAAAAATCTAAAGAAAATAATCAATGAATTAAATTATAAGTAATTTAATTTATTTGATTAGTAGCTCATTCTTAACATGGGCAGTTAAATAAAATTTAATGGAAGAATATTGAAATTGAACTGAGGAGTGCAATTACAAATTTTTAGTGGAATAACTCATAATTTATTATGGTAGTATTGGTTCGAATATTTTGAATTAAATCCATAATAGGAAGCCTCGTTAATTAAATTGCGATTTCTGTCGTGCCTTAATAATTACGAATTACATGAATCATGTTTTTTCGTGGAAAAGGAAGACCCAACAGGCTTAAAATAAGGTTTTAAACCCTAAAACATGTGGCTATATAATTGAGTCTTATTCCATAAGGAGGCGATAGTTTTTACTGCACGTTTACCATGGAGAAAATTTGTCCACAAGATTTTCACAATTCCTAGTAATATCTAGGTAACACAGTAGAAGACTGTGGAACTGGAGAATAATCTCATGGACAGTTTTGCTCATGTTTGGAGGCTCTTTTCGCGATCATGGTCACGCTTAGAAAGATAAGTACCGATTTTATGTTTGATTAAAATATGTGATTATATGTTGTCTATATTACATACAAGTGCTCCTTACTATTTGCTTCCACTATTTATACTTATTTTCCAATCATTGAGTACGGCTTATTTCAAGTGGTAAACCATGCCGTACCCATAGATTTCATTCACCCAGCTATGGAGCTGTGCAAAGAATTCTTTGATCAACCATGTGAGGAGAAACTCAAATTTTACACTGAGTCAAATGCTCATCCTTCTCTTCCTCATGGATATCGCAAGCACAAAGCCGATTAGAATGAATATTTGTTCACGTTGCCCCCTAGAACCATAATGTTTTCCCTACCAATCCACCAAAACTCCAGTGCGAATTTCAAGACAAAACATTATTCATATTTTTATGCTCATTCTCACAAAAATAGAGTTCTCATCCTTCTTCTTTTTTTCTCTTTTGAATTGTGTTTACATGCATATTATGAAAAATTCTTTAGTAAATTTTTGGAGACATGCTAGCTCTTGGAGGGCATTCTAAATGATTCCCTCCCAAATTCCTTAAGATTACAACGATGATAGATGTTTGGATATTTTGTTGAAAACGGTGCTACCTCACACCAGGATACTACTGTTTTTAGTCTCACAATGCATGATGATGTTGGAGGTTTAGAAGTTCTCATTGATAGGGAATGGATACATGTGACACCAATTAAGGGTGCCTTGGTCTTCCATATATGTGATGTTCTTCAGGTAACAAAGAAATTAACAAGAGCTATAAATGAAATATTTTAGATTTGTTTGTAGTAATTTCATCGTTGCTAATTGCTTGAATGTATGGATGGCAAGTGCTAACCAACGATAAATTTGTGTAACGACCCGACCGGTCGTTTTGAGCTCTAGGATGTTGTTCGGCGGTTTGAGATCTTGAGTAGCTTCACATTATGCATTATGACTTGTGTACGTGGTTGGTTTCGATTTTCGAGAGGTTCGGAATTGATTTGGGAGAGAAATTCTCAATTTAGAAGCTTTAAGTTGGAAGAGTTGATCAAGGTTTGACTTTTGAGTGAACGGCCTCGGAATTGGGATTTGAAGGTTCCTATAGGTTTGTATGATTTCATACTTGGGCCTATATTTGGGTCTAGTATCGGGTGGTCCGGGAGTGATTCGGCACTTATTGTTGGAAGTTTACATTTTTAAGGTGTTTGAATTTGCTAAGTTTGACTTGGAGTGGACTATTGTATTATCGGACTCCAGGTAGTATTCCGGGACCTTGGATAGGTTCAGTTAGTTGATTGGAACTTATGTGTGAAATTTGGTTGTTATCCAGAATGTCTAAGTGTTGTTCGGGCATGTTCGACGAAACATGAAGGTTTTGAAAGTTGAGAGAGTTTAAGAAATTGAATTTGATCATTAATTCTTGGTTTAAATGTTGTAATTTATGTTTCAAGCCTTTGGAAAAGTTTACATAGGGTATATAAACTTGTTAGATTGATTGGACGGGGTTCCACGGGCCTCAGGTGAGTTTTGGGGTAATTCAGACCACTTTTAGGTCTTTTTGAGCTACTGATATCTGATCACACGACTGTGAATCACGATTGCGGAGGCATGGGCTGTGATCACGAAGAGCAAAGTGCATTGGAGGCCTTGTGAATCGTGATTGCGCAAGGTAGGGTTGCGATCGCGTAGAAAGAATTTCTGTTATCAGTGATTTGATTTCGGAGGAGCTTATATCTTACAATCTGTAAGGAATTTGGGGAGGATCCAAAAAGAAAAGTTGTATCTCTTTGAGTCTAGTTTTCAGAGAATCAAATCTTTTATCATTTGAAGTTTTTTATAAGAAGTTATGGACATTATATCAAAGGCTATATGTGCAAAAGAAAACACAGTTTGTAAATCGTGATCGCGTGGCTAGTGACCACGAGAAGGAGGGCTAGCAGGGGTATTAACATTCAATTTTGGGATATTAAGTTTATTTCTTCACTTTTATGTTCTTGGAGCACAAGTACAATGATTTGGGTGATTCTTGAAGATAATTTTCGCTATTTATCATAAGATAAGTTATTGCAACTTGCTGTGAGCTAAATACATGGATTATATATGAATTTAAATATATAAAATAGTAAAAATTATGAAATTTTGGAAGAAAACCTAGAAATGGTATTTTTAAGTTTTGACCATGAAATTTCACATTTAATTTGGAATAAATTATATATTTGAGTTCATGGTGCTATGAGTAATATATATCCTCGAGAATTTTCATAATCGAGGCATGTGGGCCCGGCGGTTGACTTTTTTGACTTTCGTGTTGAGATGAGAATTATTTCTAATTGGTTAAATTACTAGTCTTTGAGTATATTTTGATTAGTTTGAACGTTCTTTGAATAGTTTTGGATCGTTTGCATTGGTTTGAGGTGTTAGAGAGACGTTGGAGCCGATTATCGCACTTGAGAGCAAGGTAAGTCTCGTCTATAATCTTGTAAGAGAAAATTTACCCCGTAAATGCTATATTTGTTACCCGCTACGTGTTATGTGATCTACGAATGTATGAGGTAATGAGTGTCCCTGCATATGCTAGATTCATGATTAGGTTCGTGTAGATTTAGACTCACAACATATTTTATTTATAATACTTAAATTATTTTTGCTTGTTTAAATGCTTTAATTTATATATTAAGCCTGAGACTAGACCAGTGTAGAATATCAAAATTTGCTATTTTTATTACTTGACGTGCTATTTGATTAGTCGTAGAAATTTTACTTCCTTTTACGAATTTCTCCTCGTTGTATATACTTGTCCGAAAGTTTCTTGAATTTCTTGACTCACACATATATTCGTGAGTGGGGCCAGTGACCTGTCAAAGTTTCATTACTTTTAATTGCTATGCTTCATACCTGTCTATATTTATAGTAATTTGATTATTGGACTACTAGTAAGTGTCGATTTTGGCCCCTCATCGCTACTTCTTCGAGGTTAGGCTAGATACTTACTGGGTACGCGTTGATTTACGTTCTCATGCTACATTTCTGCACTAATTGTGCAGGTAATGAGACAGGTACATTCTCTAGTCATCTAGGCACGTGGGCGCATGTGCAAAGGAGACTTTGTGGTGAGCTGCATTCCATGTCACGATCCGCATCACATGGAATCCCCGTCCTATTAATTTATCGTATTCTGTCTATTTTCTATTTAAAATAGTTGTTTTAATGGTATTGTATATTCTAGTAGATGTGCATGCATTGTGATATCGGGTCTTGAGATTTGGATTCTTGTTCTTGTTGTATTCTGTTATGATATCCAGGTTTATATTTTGTCCACTTTCGAACATTTAATATAATATCAGTAATTTTCTATGAAAACAGAGAAACTCCGCTTATTTATTTCATCACTTGTTATAAATGAGTTATAGACTATCGATCGCGGTGTTGATTGACTGTTGGCTTATCCAACAACAGTGTTGGATGCCATCAAGGATTATGGTGGGAATTGGATCATGACAGTTTGTGAGCCCCTTCCACATAAGTGGTGAGGCCCAAGGGAAAAAGTCGTAACGTTTTTGTATTTTGCTACAATTTTAATGGAGAAAAATTAAATTGTAGAAAATGGGTGCAACCATTACCACAATTTACTAAAAAAAACCAGGGAGACCTCCAAAAAGTAGGAGATTCCAATATAAAGATTACTTTTCTGTGAGAGTAAAAGAGAAGTTGAATCCTCCAGCCAAGCACAAAGACAAAACAACATTAATCAATCCCGCCTGAGCCAATGTACCAAATATGCTCAGGAACTGTGCTAAAGTCTCCTGAAGTCCCGGGGTAACAGTAGGCGCCTCCGATGCCTGTCCCCCAACCATAGCTACTGGCAGCTCCTCAACTGCTGCTCTGACAGGTGCTCTACCTCGGCCACAGCCTCTCGCGGCTCTAGCAGGGGGCGCGGGTGTTTGCTCAGTTGACCCGGTAGCGCGTGTCCTCACCATCAATGAGAGAATAAAGATACAAAGGCTCAAACTTCAAAATAACAATTTCGCACGATACGAATGAAAGAAGTGGAGATTTTCCTAATAGTTCCGTAGCCTCTCAAAGATAAGTATAGACATCATTATACCGATCCACAAGACTCTACTAAACTTGCTCGTGACTCGTAAAACCTATGAACCTACAGCACTGATACCAGCTTGTCAAGATTGAAAATCCCACCACAAGCGTCGTGATAGCACTTAGTCTATAAGACTAAGTAAGCCGATTACAATTACAATTCAACCCATTTTGTTTTTTAGACATATAATTTAATACAAGTCTCGAAACCAAAGGCGGAAGCAATTTTAACAACCTCCTAAGACTGATAATACTGAGTCACGAATGATATCATGGATCGAACATACAATATTGTTCAAAAGATAATTGACAGTACAATAGAATGGAAAGACTCCAATAGACTGGGACGACCAAGCTGCTCTACCTTGAATCATTGCGATCAACACACTAAATCTGCCCGAGTCCGATATATCCAATACATGGCTCTACAGAAAAATTTACAGAAGTGTAGTATGAGTAAACCATATTTGGTACCCAGTAAGTATCAAGACTACCCTCGGTGGAATACTGACGAGGTATAGTCAATACACTTTATAGCAGTATATGAAAATAATGGAAAATAAATAGAAGCGATAGCAACAAGAGTCAACCAAGGATAATAATAGCAAGGCAATAAGAACACCATAAATTTTTGTTCAACCAAATAAGGAACACGAGTACAGTCAATTAACAAGCTTTTCAAATACAAGTTTTTCCAAAACAAAGTCACTCCGTGATACCTCATCTCATAATCAATAAACACAGGTCTCATCCAACATTCATATTCTCACGGCACCTCATGCCCATATCTCTATCACAACTGCATGGACAACTCATGTGTCAATAATAAGATCATCATTTACGCGACACCTCGTGCCCACATTTCATTGCATAACTGCATGAACAACTCACATGCCAATATCACAATCATTATTTACTCACGGCACCTCGTGTACACATTGCATACCACATTTGCACGGACAATTCACGTGCCAATAACAAAATCATTATATACCCACAGCACCCCGTGCCCACATTTTCAACACGAATCAGATAATTATTAGGTTAGGTACTCATGAGCAAGTATAGGTGGCATGCTATAGTGCATGCATGAGCAAGTGTATTACTGCAGCCAAAATAATTAAGAAATATCAAAGATATCAATTAGCTCACCAAAACACAAGTCAAGTTTCACAAAGTGTATATTTAGCACAAGGAGAATCACAACATCACAAAAGAAAAAACACCAACACAAAAATGCCACGTCATCACATAAAAATCACCAACACAATAACCCCACATCATCACATATCCTCCCTGACATTGCCACCCTTATCTCTCCTATAGCCACCGTATCACCCTGGCAAGACAATATCAATAGCCACCCTTATCTCTACTATAACCACCCTTATCTCTCGTATATCCTCCCCTATCACTCTTATAATAGCCTCTCTTATCGCATCGTATAATAGCCTCCCTTATCACTCTGTATAATAGCCACCCTTATCACTCCTCCCAGACAATATCCCAACATACATAACAACAGTGAAATGCCACCCTTATGTCTGCATATTATCGACAATGGAATGCCACCCTTATGTCCACATAATATCAACAGTAAAATGCCACCCTTACGTCCGCCTAAAAATAACCCAAATCACACAAAAATACACACGGAATATTATCACAACAACACGACTTAATCAACTCACATTACAAATTGCCCATAGGCCACAATTTTTCCAAAGGAACAACGAAATCAAATAATTTCACTACAAATAGCCCAAGGCTGCACACAACGTGTATGAAATCTCGAAACAATAACAAGGATGGAAAAGTAACTCGGCATAGAACTACGCCTTCTTTAATCAAAATTTTAGGCAAATAGATTAATGCCTCCTTTTTAAATTTTTATTTAATTATTTGTATATGAGAAATCCATGATGAAATTATTTCCCTGAAATGGCAAATCAGCAAAACACAAAATTCATGTAAACGTCAAAGTAGCAATCCCACTAAATTATCGTATAAACGAACTCGACAAGTAAGGAATGAGGCATGTAACAACAACTTTCAAATAAATCATGTAATGGTGAACACGACCAATAAAGGATGTAATATGTGCCCAGAATATTCAAATTAATACATTAAAGATGCCTAAGTGTTTAAACCAATAGAATTTGCACGTATAATCCTGAGTACGTATTCGTCACCTCGCGTACCCGCCTTTCACATCACACAACATTTCACATAAGACTCAATGCCTAAGGGATAATTCCCCCACACAAGGTTAAGCAAGATACTTTACGAAGTTAGGCTGATACTTTAAAATAGCCTTCTCGCTTGAAACGGCCTCCAGACGGCTCAAATCTAGCCAAAATAATTACATTACTTTATTAAAATTCATCAAAAATAATTCTGAATAATAAAACATTGGCTTAAATTTCACATTAAAACGTCAACCCGAAAGTCAGCCCGTGGCCCGCATCTTGGAACCCAATAGAATTTCACGAAATCCGAACACCCATTCTGATACAAGTTCAACCAAACTAAAATTATCAAATTCCGATAATAAATCGACCTTCAAATCCTCATTTTTTTTGTTTACTAAATGTTTTACAATTTTTTTTCTCAATTTCTTCCACAAAATTCGAATTAAACGATGAATATAACCATGGGATGATGAAATATAATTACTTTTGGATATAGAACACACCCCAATCAAGGTTGTGAAAAATCCCTCCATAATCGCCTAAAACCGAGCTCCAATAAATCAAAAACGAAAATGGAGAAATGACCAAGTTCGATCCTTATGTTTCTGCACAGTTTTGCACCTCGAAACAAATTTGCGTGCCTACGAGCTCATTTTTGCGAGATCAATCTCGCTTCTGTGGAGTGCACTGCCCAGCTGATTAATTGCACCTGCGGCAGAAAGTTTGCTTTTGCGCAAACCTCAGGTGCGAGAAAAAATTGCGCTTCTGTGCTTCCCATCGCTTCTGCGCTGCCAGAGACCGCATCTATGGTTACTGCCTTGTTCCTTCCCCAGCCGCTTCTGCAATGATCTTCTCGCTTTTGCGAAGTCACTTCTGCAACCAAAACTTTGTAGAAGTGACTGCACCAGCAATAAGTCCGAATATACCAATATGTCTCGTAACATAACACGGACCTAGTCGAGGTCTCAAATTACATCAAACAACGTCGAAATTGCGAATTGCACCTCGAATCGCACTTATGAATGTTTAGACTTTCTAATTTGCAAAACTCATCCCGAAACATATCAAATTAATCCGAAATGACATCAAATTTTGCACACTAGTCATAAATGACATAATGGATCTATTCCAATTTCTGGAATCAAAATCCGAACCCGTTATCAACAAGGTCAACCCTCGGTCAAACGTATAAATATTTCCAAAACTTCACCATTTAAATTTTCACCAAAATGTACCGAATTGTCCTATGGACTTCCAAATCCAAATTTGGACATAAGCTTAATCCCGAAATCATCACACGAAACTATTGTAATCATCAAAATTCCATTCCGGAGTCGTTTGCACAAAAGTCAAACTTCGATCAACACTTTTCACTTAAGCTTCAAAATAAAAATTGTTCTTTCAATCAAATTCCGAATCATCCCAAAACCAAATTCGACCACACATGCAAGTCATAATATACATTACGAAGCTGCTCGAGACCTTAAGCCGCTGAATGGGACGTTAGTTCTCAAAATGACAAGTCAGGTCGTTACATTCTCCCCCTCTTATATATAAGTTCGTCCTCGAACGTGCGAAGAATGTTTCTGAGGACATCAAATTACTGAGTGTATTCTTCATAGATATACTCGCGGTTGATTCTACGTCACCGCAAATCAACATAGCCCGACAACTGACTCAATTTTGGGATTATTTCTCCTATCTACACTTATAAACCTTAGAACCAAATTTCTCACACTCCAAACATTTTCAAAAGGCCTTATTTTCACATCAACACACGGTATTAGTCTAAATTGGCTGTTAATACTCATGCCTACACTCGCACGGCACATTAATACAACGCAACACATCATACATAGGCCCATAATAATGACTATGGCCACAAAGGCTGCCCATAATCAATTAATTAACTTCATCTCAGTTTAAGCCTTGTTTCAATCCTTCGCAATACTGATAACATTGTAGGGAGCATGGAAACCTCGTAATTATTCACCCGAATCATCGAGTCACATTTTTAATGCCATCTAGGCACATACCTCATAGGCTAAAACACAATAAACACAACACAAATATGACTAACATGCACAGATAAACACATAAAAGAACTATCAAATAAGCCTAACAAGCATAACTCCCTATCAGTACTATGGTACAAATTAATTTCACAAGGGAGAATTAAAACACATGACTTTACCACAAGTATCTCATCCTGATATAACTTCCACCATAGAACGTAGCCCGCTTAAAACATATCAAATCGCATGGAACACATCCTCAACTCTGAATCACAAGTATTATGCACATCGTGCCAACTGAAACTTCCCTTTCTTTTTCTTCTTTTAATAAATTCCGTTAAACAATTTCACAACACATAATGAACCCCC
>MCJB01023278.1:123083-135369 GCA_002018475.1 Nicotiana obtusifolia | reverse complement strand
CCCCCCCCCGTACCGGTAGGGCTTTAAATTCACAAATTTTAACCAACTATCCCGAAATTACATCAAAACCCACCATAGTGAGTAACAGAAAGTCACTTTTGGCCTCATAGCCCTCAATAGTGTACAAAACAAAAATAATAGACACGGGCTAACACCATCGAATCTCCCCACAGGGATAAACACATGAGTGGAGTATAAATTCACAAACTCACCATAACTGGAGCATGACAGGAGGCCTTACCTCATAATTGAAACTGAATCAAAATAAGAATAATGCTCCTCCATACCAAATCAAAATCATACCTGTAATAACACCATATGGTGCAGCAGCCTCAGCTATACCATAGTAGTTATATCAACGGGCCAGGCCTCCCCCTTTAGGGCGCCCTCTACTTGCCTTTCCTTTGCCACTAACTGGCTGTGCAGGTGGAGTATTAACTGGAACGGAGCCTGTAGCCTGTAGCTTGTAGCCTGAGTGCTTTGATGAAATTCGTCTATCCCAAGTCTAGGAGAATCTCTCGTGATGCGCCTAGTATCACCACACTCATAACAACCCCTCTGCGGGCGTGACTACTCGTATTGAGTCAGTGCCGAATAACTGGAATAACCACTATATGAACCCCGTGCCGGTGGTGCACTAATAGAACTAACCGGAGCATTACAAGTACTTTGAAGTGCGGACTGGACTGGCCAACTACCCGAGCCTCCGCCATAATGAGTCATAGCTGCAGAGTAGAATTTGCGGAATCCTCAAGAAGTTTGAGATCTTTTTATCTCCATAGACTCCCTTTACTCACCCCGAACATGCTCTAACATCATAGGAATCTCCACTGCTTGCTGAAATGGAGTATCAGTCTGCAACTCCCAAGCCATGCAGATTTTGAAGATCATAATTGAGCCCCTCAATGAATCTGCGAATTCGCTCCCGACTATAGAAACCAATGTAGGTGCATGACGGGCTAACTCATAGAACCTGATGGAATACTCCGACACCGCCATGGTGCCCTCACGTAGCTGCTCAAACGCTGCACACCACGCATCCCGAAGGGTCTGGGGAACAAACTCCCTCAAAAACATCTCTCAAAACTGAGCCCAAGAGGGTGGTGCTGCATCGGCTGGCCTACCGTCCTTAAAAGCCTACCACCACTGATGCGCTGCTCCTGACAACCGAAATATAGTAAAAGCAACTCCGCTCACCTCAACAATACCCATGGTGTGGAAAATACGGTGACAATTTTCTAGAAATCCCTGAGCAACCTCGATAGTTGTGCCACTAAAAGTATGTGAACTATACCTCTTGAACCTCTCAAGCCCTTCTGCTCCTCCTTTGACGCCCCTTGCCAGACCTCAGGCTGAACCGAAATAACTGGCTGATCCGGCACCACACCCGGAACTTGAGAAATATGAGCCCGCTGCTCTGGAGTACGGACAGTGGGAGTCTGAACTCCTCCCCCAATCTGCAATGTAACTGGTGCGACAGAGACCAAACATGCTCAGGAACTGTTCTAAAGTCTGCTGAAGTTCGAGGGTAACAATAGGTGCCTCCGGTGCCTGTCCCCCAACCGGAGCTACTGACGGCTCCTCAACTACTGCTCTGACAAGTGCTCTAGCTACGACACGTGCCCTTCCTCGGCCCCGGCCTCTCGCGGCTTTAGCAGGGGGCACGAGTGTCTACTTAGCTGACCTGGTAGTGCGTGTCCTCACCATCTTTGAGAGAATAAAGATACAAAGGCTCAAACTTCAAATCAACAATTTCGCACGACAGGAATGAAAGAAGTGGAGATTTTCCTATAAGCTCCGTAGCCTCTCGAAGATAAGTACAGACATCTCCGTACCGATCCACAAGACTCTACTAAACATGCTCGTGACTCGTAAAACCTATGAACCTAGAGATCTGATACCAACTCGTCACGACCCAAAATCCCACCACAGGCGTCGTGATGGCACATAGTCTCTAAGACTAGGTAAGCCGATTACAATTACAATTTAAGCCATTTTGTTTTTTAAACATATAATTTAATACAAGTCTCGAAACGAAAAGCGAAAATAATTTTAACAACCTCCGAAGACTGGTAATACTAGTCATGAACTCTAACTGACTACATCAGATGATCTCAAGGATCGAACATACAATATTGTTCGAATGATAATTGGCAGTACAATAAAATGGAAGGACTCCAAGGGACTGCGACGACCAAGCATCTCTACCTTGAATATTTGCGAGCAATACACTAACTCTACCCGAGTCCGATATCTCCAATACCTGGCTCTGCACAAAAATGTGCAGAAGTTTACTATGAGTCCACCACAGTCGGTACCCAGTAAGTATCAAGACTAACCTCGGTGGAGTAGTGACGAGGTACAGTCAAGACACTCACTAGTCAAATAACCTGTACAATATAGCAGTATACGAAAATAATGGAAAACAAATAGCAGTGATGGAAACAAGAATCAACCAAGGATAATAACAGCAAGGCAATAAGAACATCATAAATCTTGTTCAACCATATAAGGAACACAAGTACAGTCAATTAAACAAGCTTTTCATATTCAAGTTTTTCCATAACAAAGTCACTCCGTGATACCTCATCTCATAATCAATAAACACAGGTCTAAGCCCACTTTCATATTTTCATGGCACCTCGTGCCCATATCTCTATCACAACTGCACGGACAACCCACGTGTCAATAATAAAATCATCATTTACTCGTGGCACTTCGTGCCCATAATTTATTTCACAACTGCACGGACAATTCACGTGCCAATATCACAATCATTATATACTCATGGCACCTCGTACCCACATTTCATATCACATCTGCATGGACAATTCACGTGCCAATAACAAAATCATTATATATCCACGGCACCTCGTGCCCACATTTTCAACACGAATCAAATAATTATCAGGTTATATGAATGTGCAAGTGTATTACTGCAGCCCAACTTAATAAGAAATATCAAGGATATCAATTAGCTCACCGAAACACAAGTCAAGTTGCACAAAGTGTATATTGAACATAAGGAGAATCACAACATCACACAAAAATCACCAACACAATAATACGTCATCACATAAAAATCACCAACACAATAACCCACATCATCACATATCATCCCTGACATTGTCACCCTTATCTCCCCTATAGCTAACCGTATCACTCCGCCCAGACAATATCAATAACCACCCTTATCTCTTCTATAACCACCCTTATCCCTCCTAGAGCCCTTATCACTCCTATACTAACCTCCCTTATCGTTCCGTATAATAGCCTTCCTTATCACTCCGTATAATAGCCACCCTTATCAGTCCTCCCACACAATATCCCAACACACATAACAACAGTGAAATACCACCCTTATGTCCGCATATTATCGACAGTGGAATGCCACCCTTATGACCGCATAATATCAATAGTGAAATGCCACCTTTACATTTGCATAATAATAACCCAAAATCAGACAACAATTCACACAGAATATTATCACAACAACACAACATAATCAACTCATATTACAAATTGCCCATAAGCCACAACCTTTCCAAAGGAACAATGAAATCCAATAATTTCACTACAAATAGACCAAGGCTACACACTACGTATATGAAATCTCAAAACAACAACAAGGATGGAAAAGTAACGCAGCATAGAACAACGCCTTCTTTAATCCAAATCTTAGGTAAATAGATTAATGCCTCTTTTTTAAATTTTTATTAAATTATTTGTAGATGAGAAATCCATTATGAAATTATTTCCACGAAATGGAAACTCAACAAAACACAAAATTCACTCAAAAATCAAAGTAGCAATCACACCAAATTATCATATAAACAAACTCTGCAAGTAAGGAATGAGGCATGTAATAACAACTTCTTAATAAAGCATGTAATGGTGAACACAGCCAATAAAGGATGTAATATGTGCCCACAGTTTTCAAATAAATACATAAAAGATGCCTAAGAGTTTAAACCAATAGAATTTGCACATATAAGCCCGAGTAAGTACTCCTCACCTCGCGTACACGGCTTTCACATCACGCAAAATTTCGCACAAGACTCAATGCCTAAGGGATAATTCTCCCACACAAGGTTAGGCAAGATACTTACCTTTACGAAGTTAGGTCGATACTTTAAAATAGCCTTCTCGCTTGAAACGGCCTCTGGACGGCTCAAATCTAGCCAAATTAATTACATAACATTATTAAAATTCATCGAAAATAATTCCGGATAATATAACGTTGACTTAAATTTCACATTTCAAAAGTCAACCCGAAATTCAATTCGTGGCCCGCATCTCAGAACCCGACAGATTTTCACTAAATTCGAACACCCATTTCGATATGAGTTCAACCATACCAAAATTATCAAATTCCGATAAATATCGTCCTCCAAATCCTCATTTTCATTTTTGAAAAGTTGTACAATTGTTTTCCTAATTTCTTCCACAAAATTCGAATTAAACAATGAATATAACCGTATAATGATGAAATATAATCACTTTTGAATATAGAACTCTTATCCCAATCAAGCTTGTGAAAAATCCCTCCATAATCACCCAAAATCGGGCTCCAAAAGATCCAAAACAAAAATGGAGAAATGACCAAGTTCTTTCATTATGTTTATGCGCAGATTTGCACCTGCGGAACAAATTCGCACGCCTGCGAGCTCGCTTTTTCAAGACCAATCTCGCTTCTGCGAAGTGCACTACCCAGCTGATTAATCACACCTGCGGCAGAAAGTCCACTTTTGCGCAAACGCAGGTGCGAGACAAAATTGCGCTTCTGCGCTTCCCATCGCTTTTTCGCTGCCAGAGACTGCATCTGCGATCACTGCCTTGTTCCTTCCCCAGCCGCTTCTGTGATGAACTTCTTACTTCTACATAGTCGCTTCTATGACCAAGACTTCACAGAAGCGATTGCACCGGCAACAAAATTCCAGCAGCTTCAATAAGGCTCCAAACAATCTGAACCCCGTCCGAAACTCATCCAAGCCACTCGGGATCTCGTCTGAATATACCAATAAGTCCCATAAGATAACATGGACCTACTCGAGGTCTCAAATTGCATCAAAAAACGTCAAAATTGTGAATTGCACCTCAAATCGCACTTATGAATATTTAGACTTTCCAATTTAAAAAAACTCGTGCCGAAACGTATCAGATAAATCCGGAATGACTTCAAATTTTACACATGATTTAAAAATAACATAATCGAGCTGTTCAATTTCCATAATCGAAATCCGAAACCGTTATCAACAAGGTCAACCCTTGGTCAAACTTATAAATATTTCCAAAACTTCAACTTTCTCATTTTCGCCAAAATGCGAAGAATTATCCTCCAGACTTCCAAATCCAAATTCGGACGTACACCTAAGTCCAAAATCACCACACGAAGCTATTGAAATCATCAAAATTCCATTCTGGAGATGTTTGCACAAAAGTCAAACTCCGATAAACTCTTTTCACTTAATCTTCAAAATAAAAATTATTCTTTCAATCTAATCCGGAATCATCCGAAAATCAAATTCGACCACCTATGCAAGTCATAATACACTTACGAAGCTACTCGAGACCTTAAGCCACTGAATGGGATGTTAATTCTCAAAACAACAAGTCGGGTCGTTACAACCTCCATATGTAAATAAATAGCCTATTTGATATCAGGCCTTATGCGGATCAGAAAAATAACATGCATTTGCATAGCCGATCATTTCTGAATTGGATTCATTAGAATCAAATAATCCAATATCTATAGTGCTCTGAAGATATCTAAATATATGCCTAACAACATGCCAATGTCTTCTTATAGGGAAGGAGCTGAATCTTTCTAATAAGCTTATTGCAAAAGCAATATTTGGTCTGATTTTATGGGCAAGATACATTAGTGCCCTAATTGTACTAAGATATCGATTTTCATCACCAACGAGCTCTTCATCATTTTCTTGAGGGCGAAAAGGATCTTTATTTATGTTATGCGAATTCATAACCATCGGGATTCTCAATTGATATGTTTTATCCATGTAAAATTGCAATAAGATCTTCTTAGTGTATATTGATTAATGGACAAAAATTCCATTTGTCACATGTTCAATTTGTAGGCCAAGATAAAATTTTGTCTTGCCAAGATCTTTGATTTTAAATTCCTTTTTCGAATACCCCACAACCTTTGAAAGCTCTTTAGAAGTGCCAGTGATATTCAAGTCATCAACATACACAACTACGATGACAAGTTCAAATCCAGGCCTCTTTATAAAGACATAAGGGAAAATAGGTCATTCTTGTACTCTTCCTTTAGCAAATACTCACTAAGGCAGTTGTACTACATCCACCCTGATTGCCTCAATCTGTATAAGAATTTTTGAAGCTTTATTCAACAAGTTTCGCTAGAACTTTTATATGCTTCGGGAACTTTAAATCCTTCAGGGATTTCATAAAACATTTATTATCCAATGAGCCATATAAATAGGCTGTGACAACATCCATCAACCTCATATCAAACTTTTGATGAACTGCCAGATTTATTAGGTACCTGAAAGTAATTGCATCCATCACAGTAGAATATGTCTCCATATAATCAATATCAAGCCTTTGCAAAAACCCTTCTGCCACCAGTTATAATTTATATCTTACAACTTCACCCGTCTCATTTTGTTTATATACAAAAACATATTTGTACGCTACTGGCTTGACACCTTCAAGTATTAAGACTATTGGTCTGAAAACTTCAAAATTTTCAAGTAAAGTCAATTCCGCTTGAATTGCGTATTTTTATTTTGTCTAATCAATTTTCTATGTACATTGATCGATATATTTTAGCTCAGGATCCTCAGTTTGTTGCATTAATACAACTGCAACATTATATGAAAAATTGTTATCAACAAAAATGTTATTTTCGTTCCACTTTTTTTTCCCATGGAGACATAACTTATTCAGATCTCTTCATTTTCATCATTTCAAGGTACCAGAGCCTCCCGTGAGGTCTTATCAATTGTTATGTCTTGATGCTCTTCTTGAGTAATTGCCCTATACTATAATCAACTTGATCATTTGCTTTCATATCTCAATGATTTTTATCCTTGTAACTTATTGGTCTACCACATAGTCCTAGTCTCATTTGCATTATCATATTGTCCAATTAGAACATCAACTCGAATTGAAGCATTTACAACTAGAATTATACAATTTAGTAACCATTGGAAGATTAGTAAATCCATCTGGCAGTTGATTTGAAATATTTTTCAAATAAATGTTCATTTGAGCTTCTTTCTTACATTGATTATATGCAAGGATCTTAATGAGATAGAGATAATGCATTCCAATCTATCTCTTTCTCCAACTGTTTATTTTCTTACCCTAATGTTAGAATAACGAATTTATCAAAATGACAATCAGCCAATGTGGCTGTAAACAAATCTTCCAACATAGACTCCAGAAATTTAATAGTAGAAGGAGATTCATAACCAATATATATTTTCAATCATCTTTGGGGACCCATCTTTATGCTTTGTGGTGGAGAATTTAGATGTAACGATCCGATCAGTCATTTTGGCCTACAACATGTTGTTCAGCAGTTTGAGACCTTGGGTAGATTCACTTTATCTATTATAACTTGCGCGTATAGTCGATTTTGATTTTCAGGAAGTTCAGAGTTGATTTGGGGGAATAATTCTCAGATCAAAGGCTTTAAGTTGGAAGATTTGACCAAGGTTTGACTTTTGAACAAACGACCTTGGAATCAAGATTTGAAGGTTCATATAGGTTCGTAAGGTGATTTCAGACTTGGGCGCATG
Organism: Nicotiana obtusifolia; assembly: GCA_002018475.1. Classification (NCBI taxonomy): domain Eukaryota; kingdom Viridiplantae; phylum Streptophyta; class Magnoliopsida; order Solanales; family Solanaceae; genus Nicotiana; species Nicotiana obtusifolia. The sequence continues at coordinate 127,579 of MCJB01023278.1, read as the reverse complement.
TCCAGGTTGAGTATCGGATGGTCCGGTAATGATTTAGCGGATATGTTCGGAAGTTTACATCTTAACAGTTTTTGAATTAGCTAAGTTTGAATTACAGTAAACTTTGGTGTTATTAGACTCCGGACGATGTTCAAGGACCTTTGGTAGGTTGATTTTATTGACCGAAACTTGTGCATGAAGTTTGGTTAAGATCTGGAATGTCGAAGAGTGATTCGGACGCGTTTGACAAAGTTTGAATGTTGAATGTTAGGAGAAGGTTTTGGCTGTCAATTCGTGGTTTTGATGTAATTCGTGGCATTTCGAGCCTTTGGAAAAGCTTGGATAAGGTATTGGGGTTGGCTTGTATAATTGTACGGTGTCCTGGGGGCCTCAGATGTGTTGCAGGATGGCTTCAGACCAATTCCCTTTATTTTGTAGTTGTTGATTTCTGGTGTCAGGGGTATGCATTGCGTTCGCAATGGGATGAGTGGAGCTGGTGAAGATTGTTTTCTTCGTGATCGCGTAAAGGGTGTCGCAATCGCAGTAGGGCCAGCGACTCGTCAAGTTTCGCTATTCCTATAGGATCGGGCTTAACGCCTAAGCAGTACCATTATGGGATCGAGTCATTCACCTTGGCAGTGTTATGAGATGCATCTATAGATTGGACAGTACAACTTCGGGAGTGTACACAATTTTTATGGATCGGTCCATACGCCACTACAGGATATCGGGTCATTACTCTTATGGGATCGGGTTGTTCACCTCCGCAGAATCAAGCGTGATATTTGATAAGGAGTCAATGTGCCTATGAGTCTTCTGGACTTGAGATGTGATATTTTATCTGGTGTTGACCATTCTATTTTCCACTCGAGGTAGTATCCGATTATTGAGAACTTCATATTTATTCTTCTGTTGAGGATCATGTTATGCACATATATTTGTTTCGTTACTTTTACCTGTTGTGCCCCATACCCCTCGTCACTACTTATTCAAGATTAGGCTAGATACTTACTGGGTACGTATTGATTTACGTACTCATACTATACTTCTGCACTAATTGTGCAGGTGTTGAGATAGGTAAATTTGTTGGTGATCTGGCGTGTAGGCGTATTTGCTGAGGAGACTTTGTGATGAGCTTCTCTCTATGTTACGATCCATAGAACACGAAGTCCCCGTCCTAGCCATTTACTATATTTTGTCTATTTTCTATTTTAGACAGTTGTTGTAGTAGTTTTGTATATTCTAGAAGATGCGTATGGACTTGTGACACTGGTTTTTGGGGATTTCGATATAGCTCTTGGTTGTATTCCACTATGATTTCCTGGTTCATATTTTTGCCTCACACGAAGAATTAAAATAATAGCAGCTACATTTACTATTTAAATGAACGATTTCCACTCTTTATTTCTTTAATTGCTTCGAAATACATTTTGGGTTAGCTATTGATATGTTGATTTAATTATTAGCTTGCCTAACAGTGCTGTTGGTCACCATCACAGTTTATGGTGGGTTTTGGGTCGTAGCAGCTTGGTATCAGAGCACTAGGTTCACTTAGGTTCACGAGTCATGAGCAAGTCTAGTAGAGTCTGCAGCTCGGTACAGTGACATCGGTACTTATCTCCGAGAGGCTACAGGGCTATTAGGAGAACTTTCCTTTCTTGATTCCTTGTCGTGCGACTTGATTTTGATTGAAGCCTGTGTCTTCATTTTCTTCCTACTAATTCGTATGTGTTGTCAAGCATTCAATATCAGCTGGGCACCGATGAGTTATGGATATGCTACATATGTGGTGTAGGATGTTTTTCCCCTGTGTATGAGGGAAAACTACTATCATTGCTCCATGGAGGGGTGTTCTATCATTTCAGTCAGTGCTGGTGTTGCCTATGGTTTTAGGATTATACCCGGTGCATAGTGATGTTTCTCGCATTGTTCTCGCACAGTGTTAGTGTGAATGGTAGGGGGTTTGCTTATGTGTTGCGGTAGTGAATGCTTCAGGATGAGGATTATTCGGTTCATTTTTGGAAGATTCAATATTTAATTCCAGCGTAGGAGAGGCAATTTGACTAGGGATGTTTAGGATTTGGTTAACAGAGTAGCGAGATTTAACATCTATGAACTTGGTGGAACTCTTGTTTGTGTTATGGTGTCGTTGTTTGAACACATTAAGGCTCATCGGTGTGATAGTCTTCATTTATCTACCTTTGGGGGTATGGTGTTGCGAATGATGCTTAAGAAGCGATTATCGGAGATGACAGTGTGCTACGACTTCAAAATCGAATCGGTACTTCCAATGTTGATAGTTCGAGGAAGATGATCCTTGAAGGGGCTTAGAGTTGATTGAAATCTATTATTCGGATACTATGGAGATGGATCGTGATTTGGGGCGCCATGATTGGTGGCGGATGATGAGAAAGGACATGGTGGGATATGTCTCGTGATGATTGAATTATTAGCAGGTCAAGCACGAGCAGCAGAGGTCGAGCAATTTGCATAGGAAGGTAGTTAAACCAGGGTGGGAGTGGTAGCGTATTGTATGGATATTGTGGTAGGATAGCCACATGCTCTGAGAAAGGTTAGTGCGATTTGGGTCATCGTAGAAAAATAACTAAGCATGTGTACTACGTTTAAGGTGGTGGCTTTTGTACTTCAGAAGTTTGAATGTGACAAAAGGAGTTTTCTTGGAATGTAGAGGAATGGGAACGCTTGATCGTCATGTTGGGATGCAGTATAGCTTTGAGTTTTAAATATATTTTTGGACCTTCAGCTGATGTTAATGGAATGAGCGGACTTTTATAGCTGGTGGACGATTGAGGACTCATGAGAGCTAACTGATTTCAAAGTGGTTAGAACCATTAACATTGTCGAATGATGTTGATATGGGGGTTACACAGGTGGGATATCTCCTGTGAAATGGTTAGGAGTTGTGTGATTTCTGATGAAATTCCTATGAAAGGTTTTACCTTCTATCTGACGGTAGCATGTACTACGATGTGGTCTTGGTTTTCTTGAAGAAGATGGTACCACTGCCAGGAGGTTAAGTGTGTGTTTAGGACTGATAATTCAGGATGGGTTATGAATAGTACAACAAGAACTGTGAGAAACTTGACTGAGTGACGGTGTGAAATCATAGTAGCGAGGAGAAAGTCATTGTGGGTCCTTGGATTTTGCGATTGTGGCTTAAATCCAAGTGGGGAAGCCTAATGTCGATGATCGGGTCACGTGGTTATGTGTCTTTGCAGTTTTTGATTAATGGTACGTTGGTGGATTTGCCATAAATTAGGAAGAGAACGTCAGGGTTAACTCGAGCAAGGAATTTGATGGATGTGTACCTTTCACCTTATTGATGTGTGAAGGTTGTGGAACGACTCAGATTGGATATTTCTTTGTGAAGGTGATGCGCAAAGGAAATGATTCATTTGGTTTCTTCTTTAACAGTGTTTGCGTGCTAACAGAGCATTAATTATTTGGTAGTATATTCGTGACTAGCTTAGGGTGGGCGAATCTCAACAATGATTCTAGTGGGTTCGAGAATTTAAGTGTATTTCCTGAGGATTTTCAGGTTCGTTATGGGGCTAAGGATTTAGTTTGCAGCGGAATGTGAAGGAGACTTAGGGTATTTCTCTCAAATATCACCGAGTTTGAGGTGCGGTGTTAGAAGGATGGAAGAAACAACTCTGGTTTCACAAAAGAGTCTCATCGAAACGGGCATATCAGTCGAATATGCTACGGAGTGCATGAGATGGTATATAATGGTTTATGGGTATCCAGACAATGTTTTCTTTTGATGTGTGGTCACTCAAGATGAGTGTTGATTTAAATCCTGGTGTGCTGAGAAGAGCAATGTTGTTTTCAAAGCAGGTCAAGAGGAAATCTGAAGAAGTGGGTTCAGTTTAGTAGTGGTTTGGATTAGGATGGTAAGGAAAGTGATCGGTCCTTTCGGTGTAGTAAGGCTATACAAGTGTTCGTGGCTGTACTTGTGGGTTTGGTAGTCTGCGCGACTCGATTGGTTTAGAAGGCTCAAATTTAATGGCTCAATTATGTGCAAACAGGTCCGAAAAAATTAATGATGGTATCAACCACAATTTGAGGTTTATGTATTCTACGGTTATGGGAATTTGGCTGCATGTTACGATTTTTCTTCTGAAATGAGTTAAGTGAAAGGTTTCTAGACAATGAAGTGTTATTCTACTGGGGGTTCAGTATATATGATGCGATTCTTGCACTCTCGTATAATAGCATGATAGGTGCAGTGAGTGGTGAGGAATTGGGATTGAAGAGTCAAGGTTACAGTTCGGTTTTGACAAGGATGTCACGAGCTCAAAAGAGCAGGGGAGATTTAAGATGTTCAAAGTATGCTGGCGCTACTTTGATGTCGCCTGAGAATGGTTGTTTTGTAGGAGAGGCATTGTGCATTTATTTGCGGATTCTTGATTGGCACTATAGAAATAGCACGGTTGGTAGCCATGGATGTACAGATTTTGGTTAATTAGTGCGGAGGGTTGTGGGGGGGGGGGGGG
>MCJB01023278.1:112101-123063 GCA_002018475.1 Nicotiana obtusifolia | reverse complement strand
GGGGGGGGGGGGGGGTATCCCCACGGTATATTATATAGGTATGACATGTAGGTCATTTAAATAGTAGGGATTGAGGTCAGGTACGGAGATTCTGGTACTGTCCTAGATTGGAGAGTTAATATCAGAGAGAGACACATTATTCCTATGGTTTGCAGACTGTGATGATTTTGTATATGTGTCAATAATAGGGTCATTGTGCATATTGAAAGGATACTTGCCTATTTTGAGATGTTCAAAATCGGGTTTAGAGGTCCACTGCGGGCCTAATGTGAATGTATATATCAGATATGTTTATTCAGCATGTCATTTCTTATGGATGAGTCTTCAGGTATTGGATGTTATTCCTGTCGTCATCTATTCCATGTATAACTCTATTGTTCTATGTGGACTGTGAGGCGGCTTGATTATTCACATGTGTGTCGTAGTCCTGTGAAGGTAGTGGTGTTATATGAGCGAGATGGCTCTCGAGATACTGGTTGTTTATTGCACCTTAGTCGTGCTTAAATCCTTGTAGCGCATGGTGCTATCCGTCTCGTCGGGGTTATGTTTATGAGCTTGGCGTGCTTGTGGTTAATATATGTATGTCTAGTGAGTATGATCACTTTGACTCGATGGATATCCCCTTGCTGATTGTTATATGTGGATCAGGTGGCCGCTACGGGTATGATGTTTGGATGGGGTTGCACACCTCAACGGTATCATGTGTGGATCGGGGGTTACATGCTGCAACGGTGAGATGTTGTGTACAGTTATTTATAACTTTGTGTGTTCTACTTCTCATCAGCGGGATAGGTTCATAACATTTGTTTGGTTGTTTTATTCGTTACACGGGCTGGATAGTTCTGTACTCGGGTTTGCATTCTTTATTGGTGATATTTGAGTTGTGGCTTGTTGGTGCATTGATGGTGTTGTATGAGGTTGTAGATGGTGTTTGATGTAGCTTATTGCGGGAGTATCTTGTACTGGATGAGATAAGGTTATTAGATCTCGAATAAGCGCAATTGTATTTCTAAAATGTATATTTGGAGGGAGAATGTTGCTAATCAGTTCATAATGTGGAAATGGTTCTTGTCGAGCGGAAGAACTCCATGATTTGTTGGTTTGACGGGTGGTTATGAGATTCACATCTCTTTCATCATTGTAGTGTGTCAAGGGTTGAGGTACGACCTTCATGTGTCAAGAGTGTATTACCGATACCGGATTCGGCAACTTGCAGCTATAGTGACTGGATGGTATTACAATGGGCATATGAGCTAAGTGGTATGTCGTGAGGCTTCGATTTGGGTGTATATGTATGTGTTGGTACACTTGTGGAGATTGATACAATGTATGTATACTAGAATCAGACCTAATAGGAAATTTCAGATGATGGAATTTGGTTCTAAGGCTTGGGGCCTAAGGTAGCAGGAAGGATCTTCAGCCGGGATGGAGCTAATGTACTCATGTGGCTTGTGATGGAACAGGTAGGTGCACGAGGAGTTATATAGTGATTCGATAGCTTGGGAACGACTCTTGGCACGTTCGAGGACGAACATATGTTTAAGTGAGGTAGAATGTAACGACCTGTCAGATCGTTTTGAGATATATCGTATCGTTCGGCAGTTTAAGACCTTGAGTCGCTTCACTTTATGTGTTATTACTTGCACGTTTAGTCGGTTTTGATTTTTGAGATGATCGGAGTTGATTTGGGGGAATAATTCCCAATTCAAAGGCTTTAAGTTGGAAGAGTTGACCAAGGTTTGATTTTTGGGTAAACGACCTCAGAATCGGGATTAAGGTTCATAAGATGATTTTGGACTTGGGCACATGTCCGAGTTGAGTATCGGGTGGTCCGGGAATGATTTGCCGCATATTGTTGGAAGTTTGCATTTTGAAGATTCTTGAATTAGCGAAGTTTGAATTACACCACTCTTTTCTGTTATCAAACACCGAATGGTGTTTAGGACCTTGGATAGGTTCATTTTATTTATTGGAAGTTTGGTTATGATCAGGAATGTCTAAGTGTTATTCATATGTGTTCGGCGAAGTTTGAGTGTTTGAAAGTTAAGAGAAGGTTCTGATCGTCGATTTGTAGTTTTGATGATATTCGTGGCATTTCGAGCCTTTGGGAAAGTTTAGATAAGTTATTGGGACTAGCTTGAACGATTAGACGGGGTTTTGGGGTAATCGGGTGTGTTTCCGGATGGTTTCGGACCAATTCTCTTTGTTTTGTAATTGCTGGTTTCTGGTGTCAGAGGTATGCATCGCGATCGTGGTTGAGGTGTCGTGATTGCGAAGGGATGAGTGAAGCTGGTGAAGACTTTCGTGATCGCGTAAAGGGTGTCGCGATCGTGGTGGGTGGGCAGGTTGTTCTATGTGTTCGTGTGGGAGGAGTCGCGAACGCGAAGTGTTAGTGGGGCTTGCCTGGTTTGGGAGAGTTGCTCTACGCGATCGCCTAAGGGATATTGCGATCATGAAAGAGGAAATTGCTAAGGCTGGAAGATTGGCCTTTCCATTCGCGGAGCTAGGATCGCGTTCACGTAAGCTTGGCAGTCTGTGCAACGCGATCGCGAAAGAACCTCGCATTCGTGAAGAAGGAGATCTGGGAAACGCTAGAATGGCCTTCGCGATCACGAGGGAACTTTTGCGATTGCGAAGAAGGACGATTGGGTAGTGTATAAGTTTTGCAATCGGGACTTGACTCATTTTATCTCATTTCTTCCATTGGGGCGATTTTGGGGCGGTTTTGAAGAGTCATTTTCATCATCTATCATGATATAAGTGATTCCTAATCATTGTGAGTTATATACATGGATTATATATGGATCTTAACATGCAAATTGGTAGAAATTCTGGGATTTCGGAAGAAAACCTAGAAATGGTATTTTTGAATTTTGACCATGAAATTGGACAATAAATTGGGAATAAATTATATATTTGAGTTCGTGGTGGTATGGGCAATGTTTATCTTCGATAGTTTCTGGAATCCAGGCATGTGGGTCCGGGGGTTGGCTTTGTTGACTTTTAGTGTGGAGTTGGAAATTGTTTCTAATTGTTAAATTACACGTCTTTGAGTATATTTTGCTTGGGTTGCACGGTTTTTGACTAGTTTCGGATTGTTTGGAATTGGTTTGAGGTGTTGGAGCTGGTTATTGGATTTCAGAGCAAGGTAAAACTCTTGTCTAACCTTGTGAGGGGGGATTTACCTGTAGGTGCTACATTTATTATGTGCTACGTGTTTTGGGAGCTACGCACGTATGAGGTGATGAGTGTCCATACGTATGCTAGAGTTCTTGATTATGTCCAGGTAGACTTAGACTCACACCATGCTTTGATTGTATTATTTGAGTCATTCTTGCCTGTTTAGATGCTTTAACTTGCATGTTTTCCAAAGCCTAGACTTGCATAAGGTATCAGACTTGCTATTTTAGATACTTGGCTAGCTACTTGATTATAGTGGAACTTATACTTCCTTTTACGAATGTATTCCGTGTTGTACGAATTTGTCCGAAGATCTCTTGAATTTCATAACTCATACATATTCGTGAGTGGGGCCAGTGACCTGTCAAGTTTCACAATTCCTATGGGATCAAGCTGAACGACTTAGTAGTACCATCATGGGATCAGGTCATTTGCCTTGGTATAATTATGAGATGCATCCATGGATCGGGTAGTACGACCTCGGAAGTGTATACTATTTTTATGCGATCGGGCCATACGCCACGGCAGGATATCGTGCCATTCTCTTATGTGATCGGGTAGTTCGCCTAGGCAGAATTGTGCATAATATTTGATAAGGAGTTAGTGCACCTATGAGTCTTCCTAACTTGAGATGTGACATTTTATCTGGTGTTGACCATTCTGTATTCCATTCGAGGTAGTATCCGATTATTGAGGACTTCGTATTTATTCTTCTATTGAGGATCGTGTTATGAACATATATATGTTTCATTGTTTTTACCTGTTGTGTCTCATACCTATCTACATTTATTTTACTTTAATTATTGGATCACTAGTAGGTGTTGATGCCAACCCCTTGTCACTACTTCTTCGAGGTTAGACTAGATATTTATTAAGTACGCATTGATTTATGCTCATACTACACTTCTGCATTAACTATGCGGGTGCTTGGACATGTATATTTGTTGGTCATCTGGGCGTGTAGGTGTGTTTGATGAGGAGGCTTTGTGGTGAGCTGCTCCGTATGTTGCGATCGACAGAACACGGAGTCCCCATCCTAACCATTTACTGCATTCTGTCTGTTTTCTATTCCGGACAGTTGTTGTAGTAGTTTTGTATATACTAGTAGATGCTAATGAACTTGTGACACTGAATTTTGGGGATTTCAATTTTGCTCTTGGTTGTATTCCGCTATGATTTCCTAGTTCATATTTTTGCCTCACTCGAACATTTACAATAATAACATTTATATTTCCTATCAAAAAGAACGATTTCCACTCTTTATTTCTTTAATTGCATAGAAATGCATTTTGGATTAGCTATTGACGTGTTGATTTAATTGTTGGCTTGTGTAACGGTAGCGTTGGGCACCATCATGGCCTACCGTGGGTTTTGGGTCGTGAATATGGAACATATACCACATGTCAAAAAATTCTTAGATGCAAAATATTTGATTGCTGACCAAAAGCTAATTGTAATGGGCAGACTTCATGATAACTGGTTGGCCTTATGCGCACAAGTGCTACTGCATGCAAAATAGCATGTCCCCACACTGACAGAGGATGTTTAGTCCTCATTAGCAAAGATCTAGATGTTATAATCCGACTGGTCATTTTGTGTACTTGAGCCTCGTTTCCCGTTTTGAAGCTTTCCATATGTGAATTTGTGGTTATGTGACTTGGGAGAATATTTGGTTTGGTTTCGGAGAGGTTTTGGATTAATTTGGAACATTTAGTTCTTAGTTAAGAAGCTTAGGTAGGAAATATTGATCGAGGTATGACTTTTATAAAAACAACCCCGAAATGGTATTTTGAGGGTTCCAACATGTTCGTATGATAATTTTGGACTTAGGCGTATGCTAGGAATTGAATTCAGAGGTTCCTAGGTTGAACTGGCTCTTTTTGCCGAAAGTTGGCAATTTGAAGGTTTAGAATTTTTCTAAGTTTGACCATGGTTTGACTTTATGTCTATCGGGTTCTGATTTTGATTTCAAGACTTGGAATAGGTCCGATTTATCATTTGGAACTTATGTGCAAAGTTTGGTGTCATTCCGAGTTGGTTTGATAGGAATCAGACGCTTGGTTGTGATTTTAGTGATTCTTGAGTTTCATTGTGAATTATATGCATTTTGGTGTTCGGGTAGTGATTCCAGGTGTTATTTTGGTGTTTTGAGTTCGCGAACGAGTTCGTATGATTTTTTAAAATTTGTGTGGATGTTTGGTTTGGAGCTCCGGGGACTCAAACGAGTTTTAGACGCGTTTCTGAGGTTGACTTTTATTGACTATTTGGAAAAAAGTATAAAGATCTTAACTTTGTTAATTGAAATTGAATTCTCTTGCATCGCCATATTATTAAGTATTTCTTTTTAACTAGATTTGAGCCGAGCGGAGGTGAATTGTAACGGAACACTATATTTAGAATATTGATTAGGACTATTTGAGGTAAGTATCTCATCTAACTTTGTGTTGGGGAATTACCCCGTAGGATTTGGTCTAATTTGCGTTATTTGTGCTATGTGAAACGACGTATACATGAGGTGAGGAGAGTGTACACGGGCGTATCTGTGTTTGTGACCGAATAGACCTTAGGCTATTATATGCCTAGTATTAGGGTTGTTTGCTATTTGTAACATGCCTTGTTGTTGAGTACTTCCCACACTCTTATGTTATTGTCATGAATTGCTGTGCACATTATTGTTGAGCCACGGGCTATATCTTGATGTGACTTTGGTATTGTTGTTTTGGTGATATTGTGGCAAATCTATATATGTTGTGCGGTTGATTGTTGTGTTGTGAATGAGATGCGTATGCGGTGACATATGGGAGGCATTTCATTGTGATGTGCATGCGGTGAGATAAGGGTGGTTTATGTGCATGCGGCGACATAAGGGTGGCATTTCATTATTAAAGTGCATGCTATGACATAAGGGTGGCTTGTTGGGAAATGTTATGAGATATATCGGGGTGCTTCTTTGTTGTTGTTCATGTGTTGGAACCTAGGGTTGATGCTTTGATCACAAATGTGTTTTTCTTAAATGTTTACTCCTTATGCGTTATTAGTTGTTTGTGGAACTCAATATATTATCATAAGCAATATATTGATCTTTTTCTCCAACAACATGCTTGATGCGGTAGCATCGCCCTTTGTTACAACGCTGGTAAGTACATCGGTCCATACAGTTGTCCATGTACCAGTAGAAGATTCGGCAGCTGCCGCGGACTTCTTCGAGTGGAACTCCAGGTTGAGGAGTTACTCGGAATGCTGCCAATATATCAGTATCCTTGGTTTGGTACTCAAGAGTATAATAAGTCAGTTTTTACTCTTTAACACCAGCTTTGAATCCAACACTTGCTTTAGTCTCTGTTTGTGGGGATACGAATTCCCCTGGGTTAGGGTACTACGAAAGGAAGTTGATCATGGATTACCAATAAGTTTAAAATTGATTCTTCCTGGATCAATGCCCGAGCGGTTAATAGGGACCAGTTTCCATTGATATGTTGGAAAAAACGAAACATTTTACATTGAGTTGTTGTACACATTCTTCGAGGTGGTAGATATTTGTTCTTTTATGCCTTCCACAGTTAGTTTTATGTTGATTTCATGCACAGGTTATTTGACTAGTGAGTGTCTTATCTTGAACCTTGTCACTACTCTATCGTGAATAGTCTTGATACTTACTGGATATCGATTGTAGTTTACTCATATTACGCTTCTCCACATTCTTTATGCATATCCAGGTACTTTGGGTCAAGCTGATTGATAGGACTGTGTGCTAGAGCCGGTTGTAGACTTCAAGGTATCTCTGTTGTCCGATTGCAGGCCTTGAAATCGCCCTCTTTTATTTCTTGATTATTGTTTATTTATCTCAAACAGTGATGTATTTTTTAGATTTCTTATGTATTCTATGTAGAGCTTATGACTCAGTATCACCGTGTTTTTGGATGATGAATATTGTACCTCTGATTTGGCTATGATATGGCCTTTCTCAGCTTTCACATACATTTCGAAGTTTTCATGTTCTATTCAATATTGTCATGAGATAGGCTTACCTAGTCTTAGGTACTAAGTGTCATTACGATCCTTACGGTGGGATTTTGAGTCGTGACACTAGCTATTAATTGGAGCCATCTAATCATCAATTCTACTAGTGTCAAGACCCAAAATCCCACCATAAGGGTCGTGATGGTACCTAGTTCCTAAGACTAGGTAAGCCTATCACATAACGACATCAATCAAAATATAACAATCCAAAAATTTTGACAGAAAATAAGAAATGTCATAACACAGCCAAAACGGAGATACAACAGTCATCATCCCAAAATCTGGTAATACTGAGTCATAAGCTCTACATAGAATACATAAGAAGTCTCAAAAATACATCACTGTTGGGGATACATAAATAGTAGAAAATGAAATAACGACCAGCTCGATCTGAAGTACCTGGATCTGCACGAAGAATGTGCAGAAGCATAGTATGAGTACACTGCAGTTGGTAACTGGTAAGTATCAAGACTAACCTCGATAGAATGCAGGCAAGGTTCAAGTCAAGATATCAAAAGAACACTAACAACAAGATGCATAATGAAACAATTATCTAAAACCTCATAAAGTGTCACGGCACCCAATTTTCCTCTGTAGGATGTCGTGATGGCACCTAGTCTCTACGACTAGGTAAGCCTAATATTTGGTAACAATTGAAAAAATGTTATTAACAAAATACTTAAAACCAGTCTGATAAACTCATATAACTTCTGAAAAGCAAAATCTCAACCATACAATCCCCAAGAACTGTGGAACAGAGTCATAAGCTCTATTGAATAAACTAAAATATCTAATACATCACTGTTTAAAAGAAAATACAACAGTAAATGAGAATAAGGGAAAGTGACTCTGAGGCCTGTGGACGCCGAGCAGGCATACCTTGAAGTCTCCGATAAAGGCAGCTAGCAGGTAATCTCTAATGACCGGCACGAGCATACGTACCTGGATCTGCACAAAAATGTGCAGAAACGTAATATGAGTACACCACAACGATACCTAGTAAGTATCAAGCCTAACCTTAGTAGAGTAGTGACGAGGCCAGGTCAAGACACCTACTATGATATAAATAAACAGTATGAAAATGTAATACGGATATGTAATGGAAAGTGAAGGAACAACTTATACGAAACAAGATAATAGCATGAACTAGTAGAAATCAACAACGGAAATAGCATAAAGGAAGCAACTACAGGGGCTATAATGATCATGTACGGACAACAACTGCTAGAACAATAAAGAATGAAACAATAAGAAATGTTCCCACCGAAACACCTTGCAACATGAAATAAACAGCAAGAATGACAACTAGGTACCGCCTCATGCATAATGAAATCAAAACCGAGGTACCGCCTCGTATAATCAAGAATCACAACCGCAGTACCGCCTCATATTCACATTTCATAATTCAATCACAATCTTTCCATATACCGTCGCGTGATCCTTACATTTGAAATAGGTTTAGACAACAGTTTTTCCTGAAATAGCTACACGCACGTTAGCCCACGTTATGACGTTGCGTGGCTTCACATAGTTCCCCTATAAGCAACACGCACATAAGTCCCACCTTATACCGCCGCATGCATATAAACCCCAAGCCTTATACCGCCATATGCATATCAACCCCAAGCCTTATACCGCCGCATGCGCGTCAATATCATATTACAACAACAACCCGCACCACAAGCGCCCATATATCACAAATAGCCAACAACCCACAACATCAATATTTCCACAACAATAGCCCACGGCTCCACCACAACGGGTACAAGAATATCAAAAGAGATAACATGTATAATGATAATAACAATCCTAAGGGGTAGTTCCCCACATGAAGTTAGGCAAGACACTTACCTCAACTAGGCCACTTCAGCACTCGTAAATAGCTTTTCCCTTCAAATCCACCTCCACACGATTCAAATCTAACTAAAATCGACTCAATATCATCAAACAGTGCTACGAAATTCAATGCAATAGATAAAGCGAAGATTTTTACACTTTTTCCAAAAGGTCAACAAAAGTCAACCCGAGGCTCACCCGGTCAAAATCCCGGTCCAATGGTAGATTCCATCTACCCATGACCCCACGAGTTCATATATGTGATTAGTTTAAAAATCCAAGTCCAAATCGACTCTCAAAAGTCAATTTCTTATTTTTCAAAAACTTGAAAAAGATTTGCAAATTTACACTTTGATTCACGTAATTTTGATGTTAAAATCTAGGATATGTTTATGGAATATGATTAGAAATAGATTAGAATCATTTATCCATGTTTTGTAGGTTAAATCCCCTCTCCAAATCGCCTCCTACCGAGTCTAGGGTTCGAAGATGAGAGAATGAGTTCAAAAATCCAGTCTCTCATCCCTTTAACCAGCTCCAGATGTTGCATTTGTGGCACAGGATTCGCATTTGCGAACCCTCGCAATTGCAGACCAGGGCTCGCATTTGTGAACCCTGACAGCCTTATACATCATCGCATTTGCAAGAAAGGCTTCACAATTGCGAAGCTTGAAATATCGCAAAAGCGAACAAATGTTCGCAATTGCAAACTTTACCCAGATTCTACTTCCTTTGCAAATGCGAATGGGAGGTCGCATTTGCGACATCAGCCCCCTTATTGTCACCTTCGCATTTATGAGCCTGGTGTTTGCAATTGCGACATCAGAGTCTCATTTGCGACATCAGCCCCCTTACTGTCACATTCGCATTTGCGAGCCTGGTGTTCGCAATTGCGACATTAGAGCACCAGACACCATATTTCTGCAATTTCAGTCAAAAACACTCCGGAACATGTCTGAAACTCATTCGAGCCTTCGGGGCTCCAAACCAAACATCCACTCAAGTCTAAAAACATCATATGTACTCACTCGTGCAATCAAAATACAAAAATAACATCTAAAACTACGAATTGAACTCTAAAATACATGAAGTTCAAGGAAATTTTCAAGAACTTCTAGAATTACTACTAAACGTCCGAATCATATCAAATCAACTCCAAACAACACCAAATTTTGTAGACAAGTTCCAAATATCGTAATGGACCTATCCCAAGTCCCAAAATCAAATCCTGGAGATTGATAGCTAAAAGTCAACCTATGGTCAAACCAAAAACTTCACATTGTCAAATTTCGGCAAATCAACATAAATTAACTTATCCAAAATCATTTCCGAGCATACGCCCAAGTCCAAAATCACAATACGAAGCCATCTAAGCCATAAAAATACAGTTCTGAGTGGGTTTTTCACAAAAGTCAAAGTTTGGTCAATATTTTCAAATTTAAACTTCTAAGTCAAGAATCAAGGGTCCAAATCAACCCGAAAACTTTCCGGAACAATACTAACCAACCCTGCAATCCATAAAATCATAAACACAGATGTGTGAAGAATGAAAAGAGGAAACGAGGTGTAATTACACAAAAGGACCGATCGGGTCGTTACATAAATCTTGTAACAACAGCTTAATATAGAATAACTCATCTTTGCCAACAAAATACCAAATAGGAGAGGGGCATGAGATAGCATATCAAAATCAACCAACATCTCATAAAACACAAGATGGAAGCATTTAGAAAACAAGTGTATGATCACAACATCAACCTCGTTAAAACACAAGAAAAACATCAAGAAACACCCCGAAATGCAACATAACATCCCCCAACAAAAGCCACCTTTATGTCGCTGCATTCACCTAATCAATGGAATGCCTCCCTTATGTCGCCGCATGCACATAAATAGTGTTGATGTCTAATTTTGACCCTCCCCCCC